>JAQMRL010000001.1:19865420-20090420 GCA_035578175.1 Catonia carolina
TACAGGGGTTCAAAATTTTTCCAATAACTCAAAATTTAAATACGCTACAAGTCTGAAATTTTGTACGTATATTAACAACATACAAGTTTATATTTTGGCAAAATCTCAAATAAATCGATCGAGAGATGATTGAGTTATAAGCCTCTAAAGGGATCCAATCTATTACAGCAACAAAAAACCGGCTCTTTTTTCTTCTCATCTTGATACAGCATAATTAAAAAAGGCTAAAAGGATGAAACCAACATGTAACAACCAGATTGAAATCAGCTAAATTTTGGCGTATAGTACGTTGAAATTGAACAAGCAGTTTTGAAGTAACAACGCTCCAAACTCGGGTATCTGCAATAAAGAAATCGACAGTAGAGGCGTATTTAACCTTTGGTTCAGATCCTATCTAAGTGGGAGATTACAACAGGTTAGAGTTAATAATGTCGTCAGTGATGCGGGTGAATTAGTTGATGGTGTACTACAGGGTTCGATGCTCGGCCTAGTGCTATTTCTAATGTATTGTAACACTTATCGCTAAGGTCCATTTCAGGATCTAGCTAATTAAATAATTAATGCACTAAAGTTTAAAATTACAAGTATTTATTACAACTAAAAGATTTATAAAATTAATAAACAACTAATTATAATGAAGTAATACAATAAATAACTTAAATAATGCACTTAGTACTACTTACAAACAATTATACAGAATGCACATACACAATAAGACAGTAAAACAATAGTTGACCAATGCCCGGGACACGTTGACCTGATCTAACGTTCCGATAGCACACGCCATAACTCTCGTCAAAGATCAAACAAATACTAACTCACTGACCGCACTTGGGCTCCCTTTATATAGGTAGGCCAAAGAGATATTCTAGAAAAACAGAGCTCTATTCCATACAAAAATCATTTTTATTGCTTCTCGAAAGATCATAACTAATGTAAACAAGTAACAATAGAATAAAAGGTGTTACAGGTAACCACGACTCTTTCACAAATAGTTGTACAACAAAGACCCTACCTTATATCCTTTTATAACTAACCCTATTGTTACTTTGTCACTCTATTGCTATTTAACATTCTATGAATTACTAGAAATTTCTCGCACACTCTCCTCCTCGATATCGTCACAGTATATTAAATGTTTGCCAAGGCGAGGGTCTTTAAGGGAGCAGGTCACAGCACTTTCGTATCCAGCTTCTGAACAATCTGATATCATAAATGATATGGAATCTGATCTGCGTCCTATAAAGTGGTGGCTAGTTAAAAATGGTATTTCACTAAATGTAGCAAAAACAAATATTCATGTACATGAATTTGTAGGGAGTACAAGGACAATTGTACCATTGACTCTACCTGTAATTGTGAAAAATTTCACATGCTACTTCTGTAAAATATTTGGGTATTACTTTGGATAGTAGATTGACTTGGAGAAAGCACATTGCTAATTTGAAAAAGCTGTTGGGAGTGTGCATTCATAAATTTCATTATTTAAAGCTTTACTGTTTGGTAAAAGTTTTGATTTCTTTGAATTATGCTTTCGTTGAATCAAAAGTTAAAATATGGGGTGGAGCGTAGACCAATGTTGGTGAGAAGCAATACTCATATGGTACGCCATTATAGTATCAGGTAAAAATAAACACCATAAATCATTCCGTGAGGTTATTACCTCTACGGTATCTGTGCTTCCATAGATTGCTCACTGATTACTGTGAAAGTTATTTTAAGGATATTATCCAGCGTATCGCTTTTACTAGGGCTGATGCTGATATGGGAACACGACCAACGCCTAAAATTCACTCATTTAAACAGTTTCATTTGTATTTACCACCTGAAACCTTCAACCGTACACTAAAGTATGAACACTTTTCCACATTGATGATCGAATGGTTGTTTACGGTCGAGGATACAGAGAGATTTCACTTTCTTTATTTGCTATTAAATTTTGGTTTTTTTTGTTAATATGTGCAAGACATGTAATCAGTACTTTTTTCTGTAGTTACTTGATCGGTTGCCTGCTTCTGCTTTGCGGTCAAAGATTGTGGTGATTTGTATTAATTCTTATCTTATCTCTTTGTTATAAGTTGGTACATGTTTGACATTGTATTTTCATGGATGGTATCCCCTCCATCACAGCTACAGGCTAAAGGGGAGGTGCCTATAAGTAAGTAGTAGTTCCACAGTGTATGCCTATACAAAATTCCTATTTTGTTTAATATAATTTAATATTATTGTTTTTAATTTAAGGTGCATTAGTGTAATTTCATTTAGTTTACGTTTTGTATTCTGATTTGTGTATTTTGCCTTTATAGTATGCCTTTGTAGTATGTGGAATAAAGATTATTATTTTAAATCACTGTTTTAGTGGTACAAATACTCGTTTATTGTATTTTTAAAAAGCATTACTTATGAAAATAAAATTCCCATTCCTTTTATAAAAATCAAATTGAAATATAAAATGGAACATTAAAAAATTAAATCCTTCTTGAAAACGAGCTTGCGTCTTATACGCAGGAAAATATGTGATTTAATTATTCAGTGTGTGTGACATTGTTGTTTTGAGCCGATTACCATACAACCTACATTTTTAACACTCCCACTCACTCTATATTTTCAGCTTATTGTTTGGTTTTTTTAACGATCGGTTTTTTCTAAAATGTTGATTACTTTCGGCGGCTACAGGGTTTCCTGTGTTGAGATATATCATCGCCTGATTGAAACGGTTATTTCCTGCAAAAAGTGAAAGAATCACCTCTTTTACCGTTCCACCTAGACCCTAATTTGGCAGCATGATTGGCTCCTCACGTGTTAATTTTCATTTTTCAGGTTTTGTAAAGCGCTAATAAAAATTAGGAACCGCCATACGGATGTTGTTTTAACGATGGCCCAGGGTGTACTCGAACTGAAAGAGTCTCATGAAATTGACAGCCAGACTGAGAATAGCATTCAATATTTTTTAGATAGATTCTATATGTCAAGGATCAGCATTCGGATGCTCATCAATCAGCACAGTAAGTATGAAACGGACTGAAGTATGAAACACTCGCTCAATAGATAGATAGATCTATCTATCTATGTATATATCTATCATCTATGATGCCTGCAATTGCATGTTGCAGGTGGAGTATGTTGCAGGTGGAGTACATGGCGGGCGGGCCACCCACATTGTAGTACTACCCATCAGAACAAGTTGTGTTTCTTCAGATTGAGCTTCAAACCTACACTTTCACTTTTCTCAGATTTTGTAGATGTTTTCTATCCCACCCGGCACTATTATGTTGTCTAGATGAGGCAGGATTTGTTGGTCAACCCTTGTTGAATGGACTCCATTAATCTGTCGAAGGTGGCCAGTGTGTTACACAATCTGAAGGGCATAATAGTGAACTGCCAAAGCCCGGAACAAAAATGTCCAAACTGTAGTCTTGTTGTTTTGAATGCTGTCACCGCATCATCAAATCCACCGATGAGAGTTCAGGGGGTTACCGCTGATAGTGAAAATATCATGGCTCAGATAAATTTGATGCCCGGCCTAACTGAATCACTTTGAGCCCCACCCAATGATAAACACTGACTGATGAACGGCTGTTGTGCTGGCAATGTGGGACCCCCAGTCATTTCTGAGGGGATTGCTAGCAGGACATGCCATCATCCAACTGGAGAAAAGACAAAGCACTGGCGTTGAAGATCTCTTCTCCAGCCATCATATATCGAGTCCTATAGCCTTATTGCTGATACATTGTTGAATAAAATTATTTAGTATTTTACATACAGGGTGATTCATGAAGTTCTCCCCCCCACTTCTACAGCACATTGTACTAGTAAAAATAATGAAAAAATGTTATATAAACATAGGTCCGAAAACGCTTCGTTAGCGAGTTACAGCTAGCGAAAGTTTCGCCTGGATTTCAGTTCACCAGGTGAAATGAGGTCTTCCTGGAATTGTGGTAAGGTAGATTAAGGGGCGAATTCAATCATTTCTTATGGTTTTTGATCTGATAAATTGAATAAAACAGGTCCCAGAACTGTAAGTTAAATAGTTTTTGAGAAAACCAGTGTCAAATGCAAAAAATGGAGTGAAAATCACATTTTTTCATCTTTGGGCAAGAATAACTTTGTTATTTCACCAAGAAACAGTTAAAATTTTTCAATAAAAAATGTAGAAAATTTTATTCTGAACAAACCGGTGTAAATAAAGTACACAGAAAGCGAATAGTTTTTGAGAAAACCAGTGTCAAATGCAAAAAAATGGAGTGAAAAAAACACATTTTTTCATTTTAGTTTTTCCGGTTAATTTTACTTTGTACTCTTATGAATAAAAACTCATTTAATCAAACATCTATTCGCTTTCTGTGTACTTAATTTACACCGGTTTGTTCAGAATAAAATTTTCTACATGTTTTATTGAAAAATTTTAACTGTTTCTTGGTGAAATAACACAGTTATCCTTGCCCAAAGATGAAAAAATAAGTTTTTCACTCCATTTTTTGCATTTGACACTGGTTTTCTTAAAAACTATTTAACTTACAGATCTGGGACCTGTTTTATTCAATTTATCAGATCAAAAACCATAAGAAATGATTGAATTTGCCCCTTAATCTACCTTACCACAATTCCAGGAAGACCTCATTTCACCTGGTGAACTGAAATCCAGGCGAAACTTTCGCTAGCTGTAACTCGCTAACGAAGCGTTTTCGGACCTATGTTTATATAACATTTTTTCATTATTTTTACTAGTACAATGTGCTGTAGAAGTGGGGGGAGAACTTCATGAATCACCCTGTATATGCAACCACACAACTAATTATTATTCGTTTTTAATTTTATTTTATTATTTTGATTGATTGTTGGCCATGCTCTGTTACTGTGGACACAGATACAGACAGATGCCTATGTACCAGTGGTCTAGCCAGACAACAAGAGAAAAATAAACCACTTGTACACTGTTCAGTTCAGACTGCTTTGAGTTGCACGTTGCCAGTTGAGGATGGAGCCCTAGTTACCGTAACACTCAGATGTTACACACTGCAACCCTGGGTATTTGTAGCAGATATTTACAATATGTCAAGGCTCAACATGTTGAGATTGGACATTATGTGTTGATGATGGAGCCCCTCACTGTTAGCCCACTAACGCATAACTTCTTCTGATGATGAAGAAAGTGATACCAACCTGATGTGAGAGAATTTTATTCGCCCCACTTTCCAATTAGCAAAATGATCTGTCCATGCGACAGATTTAGATTCCTGTACAAGGTGCTGCGTAAGGGAACTTATTCATAATTGCGAGCCCGTGATTTGGACATCCAAACCACCAAGTCTTTTGAAAGAAGAAAGATGCAGGCCGATCCTGGAACTTTAGCATCTGACATCGATAGCCGGTGCTGAACTCAACGAAAGAACTCAAAAGGGACTTGACAATCTGATGTTAGATTTCCAGGAGATTTGGGACTGAAGGAGGGGGAGGGGCATATGGTCACACAAATAAAGTACACCACCAAATCAACACTGGAGACACTCGACCAATTAGTCTGAGCTGCCGAGGCAACTAATGCTAGCAAAACAGGAAGAGGTTGACTAGATGGTGAAAGACATAAGAAAGAAAGGTGTCATTTAAGAATCTGACAGCTCTGTCTCCTCACCTGTGGTGTAAGTAAAGGAAAAAACAAGTTAATGTCCGTGTCAAAAATAATAGGAACCTGAGTTTGAAGCTCAATTGTTAAAAGAATATGGTACCGATTGAAACATACTATATATCAAATTGATGCCTGTTTACTTCTGCATTGAATGGCGAAAACTTGAAATTTTTTATCTATTGTTTTAAATGTGATATTGACATTAGAAGAAAAAAGTGCCTGTTTTTGAAGACATTTTATGGATCATGCAAACTTACCAGCCTATAACTCCATTAATACTCATCCAATTTTAGTGAAATTTTGTCACAGTAAAGGTAAGAGTGTTTCTATTGAGTACACTGAATACCAGGAAAATATCTTTGATTATTTTTTGCGCTTTTTGCAACCCTCTTCTTATTTTGCCAACTGGTAACTTTCTGAATTCGGTACCAGAACCGTTGGATTCACAGTAGATTCAATAACAAATCAATTATTTATTTAATTCAGCAACAACTGAGTCTTTTGGAATTAATTTTTGTAAATTTTAGACTGTGTGAGGGGGTGGGAAATGTCGCTTCTATGTTGCCGGATTGTGACGGATGCCTTCCATAGTACCTCGGCAGGGCCTTCTCTTACTTTTTCACAAATCTGTTTCTGATTAACAGTATTATACTTGTTTCTTTAAGTCCTAATGAATGCTTCTACATAATAATTTTTAAAGGAAGTAATTATTTATTCATTTCTAATAATATGTTACTAAATATACATTTAATGGATAATGGTATACCGCATTTCATACGATGATCTTCATGTTTTTCCATGATCTTATAAAAAAATGATATTCCTATCGCTAGTAAATTTTGCAGTAAGTAAATTTTTATTAATTTAATCTATGGTCAGTTAACTGAAGAAAAAATCATCTCAAGCTTACCTTACATCAGTGAGTATTTAGATAAGTTACAGATGTTCGGCTTTTCTGATGCTCTCACTAGATTCTTCATTTCGTATTTAGGAAACAGACAGCAGTTTGTGTTTTACCAGGGTGTTTCTTTCCGTATCTTTACAATGCAATCTGGAGTCCCACAAGGTTCAAATTTAGGTCCATTAATTTTCCTCATGTTTGTAAACGATAATAGACTCGGTTATTAACTCTGAATATTATTGTATGCTGATGTCTTAAAATTATATCGTACAGTGAGTAGTATACAAGATTCCCTGATGCTTCAGTCTTGACTTGGATTTACTTGATAGAACAACACCATTGGTCGGTGAGGAATAAACTGGTTTTGAATGGTGACAAGTGTTCACTCATTTCGTTTACCAGGAAAAGACTGCTATCAACTACAACTATAAAATGAATAAACATACTTTGTCACGGTCAACAGAGATACGAGACCTCAATTCTTCTTTAACATCCAATCAGTATGTAATAAATATCATGAAAAAGGGTAACCGATTACTTGGGTTTGTTAAAAAAAAGTAAAAATAATACAAAAAGCACGGATGCTTTTCATAGTCAGTTCAGTGCTTGGTTGAAGAGGCTGCTCATTAGGCCTACGCTCCATCCATTAAAACAACTACAAATAAAACTCCTTCATTATTTATACTAGGTGGCCCATATGTTTGTTCCCCCAATATTTATGGAATTCAGAAGAAACGTTAATGAAACAAGAAACCTATAGATAAAAAAAAACAAATTCATTATATGAACTGTACATATATATATATATATATATATATATATATTGAAATATATATTTTCTAACCACCAGAATACGGTAACATAAAACACTTATCAATGTTTATAGCGCTTTCGTGTATCTTGTACACATCTTCAGTAAATTAAAATTTATTACAAGTCAAAATTTAAAACTTCCTGCTCCTACCATGGTAGATAAGGAATAGTCGATTCTTATATTTAAAACAGTCTTGCCAACTTAATCAGTTGATTGTCGTATTCAATTTGTGTGTTCATTAATTTCTCCCTGCTATTGTATTTATAAATATAATATTTTTCCAGAATTTCAATTTCATTTTGTTTGTTATTTATTTCTAATATTTCTAGATTATTTTTTATATTCGACATATTATGTTTATTTTTTATCATGTATTCAGTTACATTGGAGAATTTTCGATTTCCTTTTTTATAGTTAGAATAGTGTTCTGTAAACCGTTTTTTAAAAGATCTGGTGGTTTTACCTATATATATTTCATTACATTTAATTTTATAAATTCCACATGAATTAAATTGATTATTTTCTTTTTCTTTATCATTTACATTTGCTTTAATATTATGTTTTTGTAAAATAAATTTTATAGGAAACTGGGGTTTATATGCTATTTTGTATTTATTTTTATCGTATATATTGGTAATTTTATGTATTCTATGATTTATGTAATTATATGTAATGTATTTATTACCATTTTTGTTTATAACTTCTTTATTGTTTAATGGTAATAGATGTGTTTTTTCTGATTGATTTTATGTAAATATTTATTTATTAATCTGTTTATGAAAATATTATTGTAACCGTTATTTCTTGCTATTTCTTTAATATAATTTATTTCTTTATTAAATCTTTCTTTATTGTTATATGTGTAGATATAACAATAAAGAAAGATTTAATAAAGAAATAAATTATATTAAAGAAATAGCAAGAAATAACAGTTACAATAATATTTTCATAAACAGATTAATAAATAAATATTTACATAAAATCAATCAGAAAAAAACACATCTATTACCATTAAACAATAAAGAAGAAATAAACAAAAATGGTAATAAATACATTACATATAATTACATAAATCATAGAATACATAAAATTACCAGTATATACGATAAAAATAAATACAAAATAGCATATAAACCCCAGTTTCCTATAAAATTTATTTTACAAAAACATAATATTAAAGCAAATGTAAATGATAAAGAAAAAGAAAATAATCAATTTAATTCATGTGGAATTTATAAAATTAAATGTAATGAAATATATATAGGTAAAACCACCAGATCTTTTAAAAAACGGTTTACAGAACACTATTCTAACTATAAAAAAGGAAGTCGAATATAAAAAATAATCTAGAAATATTAGAAATAAATAACAAACAAAATGAAATTGAAATTCTGGAAAAATATTATATTTATAAATACAAGAGCAGGGAGAAATTAATGAACACACAAATTGAGTACGACAATCAACTGATTAAGTTGGCAAGACTGTTTTAAATATAAGAATCGACTATTCCTTATCTACCATGGTAGGAGCAGGAAGTTTTAAATTTTGACTTGTAATAAATGTTAATTTACTGAAGATGTGTACAAGATACACGAAAGCGCTATAAACATTGGTAAGTGTTTTATGTTACCGTATTCTGGTGGTTAGAAAATATATATTTCAATATATGTATATATACAGGGTGATTCATGAAGTTCTCCCCCCACTTCTACAGCACATTGTACTAGTAAAAATAATGAAAAAATGTTATATAAACATAGGTCCGAAAACGCTTCGTTAGCGAGTTACAGCTAGCGAAAGTTTCGCCTGGATTTCAGTTCACCAGGTGAAATGAGGTCTTCCTGGAATTGTGGTAAGGTAGATTAAGGGGCAAATTCAATCATTTCTTATGGTTTTTGATCTGATAAATTGAATAAAACAGGTCCCAGATCTGTAAGTTAAATAGTTTTTAAGAAAACCAGTGTCAAATGCAAAAAATGGAGTGAAAAACTTATTTTTTCATCTTTGGGCAAGGATAACTGTGTTATTTCACCAAGAAACAGTTAAAATTTTTCAATAAAACATGTAGAAAATTTTATTCTGAACAAACCGGTGTAAATTAAGTACACAGAAAGCGAATAGATGTTTGATTAAATGAGTTTTTATTCATAAGAGTACAAAGTAAAATTAACCGGAAAAACTAAAATGAAAAAATGTGTTTTTTTCACTCCATTTTTTTGCATTTGACACTGGTTTTCTCAAAAACTATTCGCTTTCTGTGTACTTTATTTACACCGGTTTGTTTAGAATAAAATTTTCTACATTTTTTTTTGAAAATTTTTAACTGTTTCTTGGTGAAATAACAAAGTTATTCTTGCCCAAAGATGAAAAAATGTGATTTTCACTCCATTTTTTGCATTTGACACTGGTTTTCTCAAAAACTATTTAACTTACAGTTCTGGGACCTGTTTTATTCAATTTATCAGATCAAAAACCGTAAGAAATGATTGAATTCGCCCCTTAATCTACCTTACCACAATTCCAGGAAGACCTCATTTCACCTGGTGAACTGAAATCCAGGCGAAACTTTCGCTAGCTGTAACTCGCTAACGAAGCGTTTTCGGACCTATGTTTATATAACATTTTTTCATTATTTTTACTAGTACAATGTGCTGTAGAAGTGGGGGGAGAACTTCATGAATCACCCTGTATATATATATATTACCTTGAAAATGTTATAGGATGTGTTGAAAATGTCCACCATGATTCTCTATACACTTCATACACCGACTTAAAACTGTTAAATTTTCAACGGTAACATTTTATTGTCAGTTACAAAGTCAAATGCAATTTTAATTGAACTTTTTAGTTGGTGCACGTTTTGTGGCTTGGTAGATTAGACTAGTTCCTTTAGAATGCCCCACAGTGAAAAATCACATGCCGTTAAGTCTGGCGAGTGCGCCGGCCAATCCATTCATTGACTTTGGAATTTGAAAACTCACAAACTTCGATACCGAAATGTGCTGGGACGCCATCTTGTTGCCAGATGAGAGATTGGGTATTGTAAACAGGATTGTTTTCAAGTTCCTGAAATACTGCTTCCTGCAGCATTTTTGTAAGTAATTTTGTGAGTTAACATTTCCCTCAAAAAAATAAGGACCTATCAGTGCAGAACTCGAAATGCCTGCCCATACCATAACACCAGCCCTATTAAGCTCTTTTTGAATTACAATATGAGCATTTGTATCCGACCAGTACACGCAGTTATGCTGATTAGCATTTCAACCGAGTTTGAAACATGCCTCATTGGACCATAAAATTGATCGCAAAAAGTTTGGATAGCGACTATCTCACAGAATTCCAACCACCTGTCACTATCGTCCTCATGAAGCGCTTGGAGTAAGATGGATGAAATGGCTTCAATTTAATTCCTTCATCATCCTTTGGATGGATGCTAGTTACAACTAGATGGAGGAGACGTACCTCACACCTCACACCTCACAACAGACAACTAATGAATGTTGCACACTATTACTATGCTCAAATAAACTACTACTTCCAGTTAAGCAATTTTGATGAAAATGTTCGTGTCGGGTCCTGTCCTGGAATGTGAATTAAGTTAGAAGTTTCAACTTTGTACGCTATTCCGTTTGTGAGATATTTTGTTCACATACACAGACCAATCGCTAAAACGTGTTTTTTTGGGTTGAGGGGGCCTGAAACCATGCATATTCAGTGAAAGCACTACCTACTTTGTTTCCCAGTATATCATGTAGGGGAAGAAAAAGTAAAAATGATGGTTGAAACCAGCTTCTTGTCAACAGAAGCCTTCTTGACCTGTTTCATAGAATGTGTTGTACACCTGTGATCCACATCTAGTGTGTGGCTAGGGTAATCTGCTGGTATATGCTGTTAGTCATATCTAGTTTACCATCACCACTTGATGACCCCTGACCCCTGATAGCTCATTTCGGGCGGGATCAGGTTGAGGCTTGTACTGTCTGAGAATGAGAATGAGTTTTGTTTCAGCGTTGCTGTTTGGAGGAGAGTTGACCAATGACCCACATCATAGACACATTGGCTGTATAGATCCGCAGTGCGATCTAGTTGGAGTTGTGAAAGATGCGTATGAAAATGCTCGTTTTCTTTGTGATCAGTACTATCTGTCTTCACCTGATCTGACCATCACAGAACATAACGGTCAGTCAATTGACATTATTAAAATACTTGGATAGTGCAGTGTGCACGGTCTCTACTGGTACTGCATTTCACTGCCGTTTTGATTGTTTTTGCTAAACAATTTTTAACTTTTAAAACAAGGTATTCCGTGCTCGATTACGATAAGGTACATGTTGTGTAGCGATTATGTGATTATACTGGTGCATTATAAATTGCACCGATTTAAAATGAGCTGGCGAATGAATTGTGATGAGCGTTTTAAATAGAATAAGAAATTGTAAATAAATCGCTGCTTGTCATCTGACACTGATTTTCAGAAACAACCGTAATACTTTCATGTCATGTCATTGAGCGTAACAAATGTTTTAAATGGACATTAAATGTTTTAAATGGCTCTGAGAAACTCATGAGTATCGTACCCTTTATTTGCAGGCTGCATGCTAATTTCTATGATCTCTTGTGTAGAGTTGAGGAAATGTTAATTTTCAAGTTTGAATCCAACTGAAGAACCAGTTTTTGCTCGAGGATGAATAAGGCAAATTTGCTCGATTCATATTTGTGAATTTTTTTTTAAATTCTCAATTTGTGACTTTTAGCTGTTGCGGTGAAATATGAAGATCTTGTAAAAATTGGTGTGAATTTTTTATTTAGTACGGTTGAAATATTTTATTTAATGTCATTCTACAATCGAACCGACACATTTTCATGTGTTGTCACTGTTTTGTAAAATGTTTAGAAAATATACCCATAACGATGCGGTTGTGTATAGTGTCCACCATTAAAGAAAAAGAAGACCAATGTCTTTGAACAACTCTATTTCATAAACTATCTAACGGAAAAATTTGAAAGGTACACCAAATAAAAGCTTGTTCTTTTCTCTTTTCTGCGTTCACCGGTATGACTGAAGAAGACTTTCGTTTAAAAATTAGTCACAGATACAGAAGAAGTTTTCATTTAAAAAGTACAGAGTTTTTAGCTGAGTTTTTGTGTATGCTAAAGATCTCAGTTTTCTGTGTAAAGTGAATATTTTGAAAGTAAAACTCAATTTTTTTGTTTTAATACAAGAGCCGTTTAAAAATCATTATTATCTCGGCTTCACATAAAGATAGGGAAATGATTTTTGAAGTGATTCATGCACTTTTGCAACAGTATTGCGCCAAGCATGTCCATTTCTATTTATGGTGACAAATTAAACAGAATAGAAATAAGAAAAAGAAGTGTTTGTTTAAGTAGCTACTGCATGCCCATGCCCCTTCTGTTTTCTCTTTTCTCCTCCTACTGCACACATGAATGGTGTTTATTTAATTGTAATTGGTTTTTATTTGGATTTCTTAAAAAGTTAGTTAAATGAGTAGAAAGAGAACAAAATTCAATTCGCCATTTGTGGCACCGATTCCGAAATGATAAAATTCACACGACACACGGTAAGACATTTTTACTGGCATTAAATAACTGAGAAAAGTTGACTACCGAATCGTTTTTGAAATACGTAAGCTTAAGCTTAACAATATGAATGACCGCTGATTAAATGTAAAAAATATTTACAAATTGTGTGTGAATAATGAAGAAAGCGTAGTAGTTTAGATTGTAACAAGTTTATTTATGATGTATTTCATAATGACATATAGAAAGTCAGTCGTATATATTGTATACTTACTTTATTACGGTTTGTGACTTAATTTTTACCTGCTAGTTTATGGATGGATTTATATAAATTAAAAATACAGAATCGATATTTAGCGTTAGACTCTTCATCATGTTCACTAACAACTGAAATTTAAGCGACTGTAAAAAATGTGTATATGATATAAATGATTGATGAGGTGGTGAGAGGGTGAGGCCAGCAACTCTACCTGGGGCCCACTTAACAAATTTAATAGAATTTTCTATTTTCATCACATGTATGTACAATTCTATTTTATTTGTTATTATTATAAATGGATATAAAATATACTCGGCATAATATAATAGTTTTATAAAAGTGCATTGTTCGGTTCAAAAATCACTTGCTTATCTTCATGTGGAGCCGAGATAGCAAGTTTTTTAAAAGTGGTCATTCTGTTAAAACAAAATATTGCATTTTAATTTCAAAATATTCACTTTTGTGAGAAAACTGTCGTCTTTGACTTGGATGAAAACTGATTGTTTTTTATTTATCCTGGACAAATTAACGCATGTTTTAAAAGCGTATAGAGTGGGTATTTTTATGTGTCAACTTGGATATCACCAACTAATTTGAGTTGTACCATTCAACGCAGAAAAAAACAAACCTTTTATTTGGTGTACGATTCAAACCTTTCTCTTTCTGTCCGGTAGTTTATGAAATAGAAATAAATGTTGTTGAAACGCAACATTCTTCTTTGAAAGTGATGTCTTCAACACACGGTTATTGTTAAACACCTTCGTAGGTCACTGGATGTCTGCTTTGAATTCTTAAAAGAATTTATTTTTGTTTCCGAGAGAGAAAAAAGTCTGTACCACTAGAATCAAGTAATTTACAATAAATGAATATTTTTAGAGCAAGGGTTCAAGGTGTTAGGTGTGAGCACTTTCTCAGAGTGTATCGTATGATCGATTAAAAGGCAACCTATTTTGTTCTAAGTGATGAGAGTCCATCGTACGGAAGATGCTTGCATATCACAACACTGTGCATCTCCAAAAACTTTTCTTTCTCAGTTTTGTCAGCTCCAAGCTCACATTGTTTTAATTTTTACTCCTGGTTTTTTTTTTGTTAGATTCGTGTACAGGTCCTTTTCAACTTTCAGTCACTTTTTTCTTTCAGAACTGGAGCATGGAGCACCGATACATATAGTTTATGTGCCGTCACATTTGTATCACATGTTGTTTGAGCTTTTCAAAAATTCAATGCGTGCCGTAGTTGAACACCACAACAACAATAACAGTGATATTTATCCGCCGATCCAGGTGACTGTTGTCCGAGGAAAAGAAGATATTTGTGTCAAGGTATACTCTCATCATTTTTTTGTACTTTTACATAAGTCCACTCGATGAACACATAAAATAGGCCGTAGCTGCAACTAATTACTGGAAAGCTGAATTTTGGCAGACATGAAATACATATCAAGTGATTATAATGTTAAAGTTCTGTATGTGGAAAATTTTCCACTAGTACCCCGCATACTTCTTCCTCCCTCGTCAACCTCCAAACCTTTAATTTGCAATGTTTTGCTTTCAAGACTATCTCCTAAACTAAATCACCTATCTGCTCAAACTTTTGTGTTGATAGTTTTTTTAAATAATTCTCTATTCTCAATTTACAGTATTTCAAAAAAATGTTTTAAATTAAACTTTTAGCCCTTTTTACCTTGCCGGCTTTACAGTGATGTGTAATACCCCTTACCTTTTGTGTATATGACGCCAGAGACATAGTTTTAGCATGGACTGTACAACAATGAAAAGGGGCAAAACACATGGCATGGCTCATACGCAGCATTCAAAGTTTAACTTGTTACACTATCCGTGTAGTTATTTACGACTTTTACTGCATTACTTGTTTCTGTTCTTTCCAGTGCTACATTTTATGTTAAAAATAAGTCCTAAATTGATGAAAATGATGATACGTATTAATAAAGTACAGATACAGAGTGATCAGAAGATTATGTATTTGATGCATGAAAACTTTCATCACAATATTTGATCGTTTTTAATGGACAGTTCATTACAGGCATTAAAGACTTTGAGGCCTTCCCACAAGATGTTTCGTGAAGTCCCTCTTTCCTTTCCCGCAGCTCAATAAATCCGTGCGCAAAGTCGGTTATTCACAGGGAAAATACCATTGAATAGGTATCCCATTTGTCAAGAGGATCTGGGGTTGGGGTTTGGGCCCCCACTGGTTACCAGCACCAGTCTACACTGTGAGCCCTGGCTACCATTACATTGAAGTGGCTGCATGTTGCAGAAGAGTTGAGTTTTTTTACATCTTGACTTTTGCAATTGCTAATGCTGACGATAAGGAGGAATAGATGAAAATAAGTGATGAACAAATGCCAGACATACCTGGGACCCTTCATCAATCAATTCATCAATCAAGTTCAGGTTAGGATTACATCTCACTTCTCTATTTTGCACCAAAATATTCAATATTTAAGTAATAAAATAGATAGAGTTGAAATATTTTTAAGGTCTGAGAACCCAGATATGGTATTATTCACCGAACATGGGTTAAAAAGTAATGAGATTTCTATGATTAGCTTTCCAGGGTTTTCTATTAGTGCTTCTTATTGCAGGAAATTTCATAAAAGTGGAGGTGTCTGTATACTGACTAATATTTCTAGGAACATACATACATGTAACTTACCTTTTGCAGACAGGTTTTCTCAGGAAATGAATATGGAAGTAGTAGGATTAGAAGTTAGGTTGGGGGTACAGGAAAGGATGGCTGTCGTAAGTGTTTATAGGTCTCCAAATGGTGATTTGGACCAGTTCTGTAAATTGTTCAGTGAATTTCTGGAGAGTTTGACTGAACGGTACTTAAGAGTTGTTGTTATGGGTGATTATAATGTAAATCTTGCTATTCAGAGTAAAATGTCCGAAGAGTTCAGGGATATCGTGAACATGAACAATCTGGATATAAAAGTTAATGATTACACAAGGATTACTAGCCATTCTCAAACGATAATAGATAATATTCTAACAAATATTGTTAGTTGTCAGGTTAGGTTAGGGGGTTCAGAATTCTCTGATCACGGGTACCAAGTAATATAAATTCAGCATTTAGGTGGTCAGGCCCTGAATCAAAAAGTTAATAAAGAAATTAGGCAAGAGGACAAGGGCAATATAAATTGTTTATTGCACAGTTTATCCAAAGAAGATTGGAAGACTGTTATTAATGCTTCCGAAATTAATCAACAATATAATTATTTTATTGAAACTTTAAAATTTCACTATAATAGTAGTTGTCCAGTAAAAAGGGTAGTTTTAACTAATAGAATTAGTGATAGATCAATGGATTACAGGGGATATTTTGAAACTAAAATCTGAAGTCGGAGATGTCTACTCTGAGTTCAAATCAGATAAAAATGAATTGAATGAGCAAAGATACAAACAAATTAAAAAATATTATGCTAGAAAAGTTCTGAATGCTAAATGCAAAAAAACTGCTGAAGTCCTTCGTAAATCAACTAATTTAAACTCAGCAATATGGGAAACAATAAATAGGAATCGGAATGTAGTTAGTAATAGGGGATACACAGATATACCAAAAATTGTTAATAGCAATAATGAAGTTATAGAGAATGGATCGGAAATTAGTAATTATTTTAATAAGTATTATCAGGAAGTAGCTTCAAAGCTTAAACAGCAGATTACGGAAACTGAGGGATATTATGAAGCTAGGGCGGATAGAGTTGTAGATAAATTTGCATTTAGCTCAGTTTCACATGAGGAACTAGAATCAGTTATCGATAGCTTAAAAAGTAAGAAAACGGTAGGGTTAGATGGGATCTCAAGTATTATTGTTAAAAAATGTAAAAAGTTTTTATTAACACCTCTCCTTCATCTAATTAACTTCTCCCTGGAAAGAGGTGTATTTCCAAAGCAACTGAAGGAAGGTAAAATATTGCCTGTGTTTAAGAATGGCAATACCCAAGTAGTGGAAAATTATAGGCCCATAAGTATATTAAACACTATTAGCAAAATTTTTGAAAAGGTAGTGTTCATTAGGTTAATCAGTTTTTTGACTGAAAACCTTATCATCTCAAAAGATCAGCATGGTTTCCAAAAAAGTAAGTCAACCAAAACTGCTATTGTCTCACTTTTTGAGCAGATAGTTGATGTATTGGATGCAGGAGAGAAGGCCTTAGCTGTGTTTTTAGATCTCAGTAAAGCTTTCGACTGTGTTGATCATGAAGTCTTGTTGAAAATGTTAGTCATTAGGTATTAGGGACGTAGAACTTAAATGGTTTCAGTCTTATCTGGTAGGTAGAGTACAGTGCGTAGAAATAACTAGAGTAGTTAGGGGGAAACTTACAAAAATTTTGTCTGAAAAGCTTGATGTCAAAGCTGGTGTTCCACAGGGTTCAATTTTAGGTTCCATTTTGTTTTTGTTGTATATAAATAGGTTACCAGAAATCTTACCCAACAGTAGAGCTTTATTGTTTGCTGATGATACTTCAATCATAAACAAAAGTTTACTGGTAGATAGTCTCGAAGTGAACACACACATTAGCATAGAATTTGTAGTTCAGTTTCTGAATGAATTAATGTTAACAGTTAATGGGAAAAAGTGTCAGTTCTTACAGTTCAAAAACAAACACAATGTAAGGGAAAATAGAGAAGTGGATGTCTTGATACAAAATAATAAACTAGATCATGTGCAAAGTGAAGTTTCTAGGAGTCTCACTAGATAGGACCCTATCATGGGATTATTACACCGATCAAATTTGTAGTAAAATATCATCTGGGGTATTTGCATTAAAACAAATTGCCAGATTAAATGATAAAAAATTGCTTATAGCAGCTTATCATGGTTTAATTTTATCTCATATCAGGTATGCCATATTAGTATGGGGTAATTCATCACAGGGTAACATGGAAAGAGTTTTTAAAATACAGAAAAAAGCTATTAGGTGTATGATGGGAGTCAACCACCTTACCTCATGCAGATCACTATTTAAAGAGCTGCAATTGCTCACGGTTCCTTCTTTGTACATTTTTGAAGTGATAATGTACGTAAAGAAAAATAACTTTTCACAGAATTTAGATGTTCACAACCATTACACAAGAAACAGAATCGATTATTATGTTGCTAATCACAACACTAAATTGTTTGAACAAAAACCAACTTATGCAGGTAGAAAATACATCAATAAATTGCCTCAAGGTTTCAAAAGTTGTGACAAATTAAGTCATTTTAAAAAAAGTTAAAACAATATTTGATTGATGAAACGTTTTACAGTGTGCACGAATTCCTTTCTAAATAGTTTTGTTATTTAACTTTAATTAAACAAATATTGTGTACAATTTGATACAAAGGGGTTCATGACAAGCCTGCTGAGTTAAGCAGTGGCAGGAGGAAATTATTGGTAAGTGATGAATTTATCATTGTGTTTGATTTTTTTTATTATTTATTGTGTGTGATATTTGATTCAATAGGGTTCTTGACAAGCCTACTGAAGTAAGCAGTAGCAAAAACAATTTTTGGTGGTAAGTGATAAATTTATCATTGGTGATAAACTTTCAGTTTATCAGTTTTATCTTGACATGTCCTATACTCCCTTTGGAGTCTCCAGGATGAAAAAAAAAATGTACACATGGCTACATAAAAATGCAAAAACGCTTGCCGTCGCAAAAAAATAAGTTACAATATCCATTTCGGAGCGACAGAACATGTCATCGGTGTAGGTATCAAATATTTTTTATTGTCATTCCAATTCAGCCACTGTAAATTATTTTCTAACCAAGTATTTAAGTAAGTTTCTTAGTTAGCGCGGTTTTTATTTTCAAGCCACCCAGTTAAACCATGAATGGTTATTGATTTTTTAATTGCCTTTGGTTTTTTTCACGGGCCTCCATTAGTATTCATTTTAGAAGATAAAGTTATACATTCAACACCGCCCATGGTATAGAAAGAATTAAGCCGTTGTAACAATTGACAAGTAGATTGTCATATACAGATTTTTTCAAGACCTCATCTTCTAGTAAAGTAGACCAAACACTCACTTGTGTTTACTGGAACGTCCTGCTCGTTTAGTGTAGTAAGCACATCCTGAAGACTAAATAATCTATATAATATAAATCTGAAGGTTAGTAGTTTTGTCCGGAAATTCTAACCCATAAGGAGGCGTCAGAGCGAAAAAATTATTAGAATCCTTTTTGTTCCTCGCCCTCTGAAACCCTCACAAAAAAATTCAAAATCTGAGCTGTGACCCCCCCTGGGGCTTACAAAATCTAAAAACTGTATAACTCCTTAACGGCTGGAGATATCAAGCTCAGACCTGTTTTCAATGATTTTGCGACCCAGAAAACCAAGTGTTTGTTATCCTAAAGACTTTAATTGTATATATATATTTTTTATTTATTGTTGAATTGTATAGTATAGGAGTATTTTGTAAATACATTTTAGAGTATTAATAAATTTCTGATGTTATCTCTGGAAGACTAAAAACATGTCGTTAACCCTTATATTAGAGGAGATCTGTATACGGGGACAGCCGTGGCAAGCCTATTATAAAGCATTCAGCACGTTGAAATGTAGTTTTATTTTATATAAAACACTATTATGGGCAAAGTTGGCCAATCTAACTTGTCTTGTCATCTTCTCTTCTGCATCTCAAACTTGGAAATATTTTATATTTCGGTTGGTAAAACTGTTGTAAGCCTATAAGCCTATAAGTGAGGTGATGGCTAATCGGAGGAGAATAAGAATACAGATGAGATGTTTGTGAGACAGTAAATGTTTTTTGTCTTTGTCCGCTTAATTCATTGGAACCAACCCCCTACCTCCTTTTATAACTACTTTTGTTTCATTTTATCAAACATCCTACTTTAGGATATCAACACCCGTATTATTTAAAATTGAAATATATATACTTCTAACCACCAGAATACGGTAACAGAAAACGGCCACCAATGACCAATGTTTACAGCGCTTTCGTCTATCTTATCTGCCATGGTAGGAGTAGGAAGTCATAAGTTTTGATGTGAAAAATATTTTAGAGAAGTTTTAATTTACTGAAGATGTGTACAAGGTACACGAAAGAGCTATAAACATTGGTAAGTGTTTTCTGTTACCGTATTCTGGTGGTTAGAAGTATATATATTTCAGTATTGTTTTTGTATGTTATACACGATAACTACGAGTGTAATAACGTACAATTGACGTCGGCAAGTGGAGGGAGAAGGCAACTATTCTCAACAGAAAGCAGTCAGCTAGGCCATAGGCCACACGGGGGGGGGGGGAATGTTATTAATTTCAAACTACTCTAACTTGGCTAAAGTCTATCCAACATAGTAGTGTGATACATCATCAACTGACATACATTCATGCAACTGTCTTCTACAAAATGTGATCTCTATCATTTTATGATAAATTACAGTTCCAGCACATTATAGTGAAAGATATGAACTTTATTGTGCCTGAAAATATTTCAAGCCATCCAGTGAACGGAAAGCGTAACCGATTTCTATGTTTGTGTAATCAAAATATCCATACTTATGAAAAACAGGTGTAATATTTTTATTACTTTTTATCAATAATGACATTAGATAAATGAATTCATTTGGGCACGTGCTTTGATATTTGGATGTTCACAATAGCGGAATGAGTAGCTCTGAAAGGGCTGTGTAAAGGAAGGGTTAAAGAGATATTATGGCACTACCTACTGTCACAACCACCCCTACGCCCAAGCATTGTTGCCACACCAGCCACTGCACTCTCGGTTAGTGTTTTTCGTTGTTTGGTGCTCCTGTTTTTGTTACCGTAGTTTTCCATTCAAAATAATAAACAGTTCTTTTAAAAATAAATCTTTATAATGCATCCTGCAGTTTGAAATTATTTCTATTTCATATAATGAATTAATATAATAATTTCACTAACCTTCTTTTTAAACTGCATCACCTTTATTGTAATTTCTACTTACACGTGTTTCGGTGGATCCACCATCATCAGAGTAAATGAAAAATTGAAACTAAAAAATTTTTTCAGTTCTTTTAAAAACTAAACCTTTTATATATAGATAAGGGGCAACCTGTTGTGCATTGCTTTGTTAATATTAATTTTAATAGGCATACCAATAATGTTGATTGGAAATTTAGACCCGCCCAAACTACGCAACAAACTCTAGTGCATTAGCTTCAGTTATAACCTGATGTGGATGTGGGATAGGCGAAAAGGTACTCGCTCATTCCAATCGATTATCCCTATCGGTAAAAAAAGTCCAATTTCCCGCAAAAGTTTGCTTTGCAATAACCATAAATAAGGCACAGGGGCAAACACTATCATTTGCTGGAATTGATTTACTTACTTCCTGCTTTTTGCGCGGGTAGTTATATGTTTCATGTTGGAGAGTTAGTGATAAATATGGTTTATACATTTTAGCGCCAGCAAGACAATCTAAAAATGTTGTTTACAGAAAGGCCTTACATTAAATGCTTCCACTAATCCTTAAACATTAATGAACCATCCGATTCTTTTATTTAATTAACATAATCTCATTCAGATTTTCCAACACGTGCACCAAAGTGCAGGGGTCCCGCTAGTGTTTATTAATTGACTAAAATTTTGTCAATAAATTAAATATACAGCTGTCGTCAAGACGGTGACATAAAGACGGTTGTCTGTTTATTTGCAATTTAACAAAGTTATTTTATGCTAAACTTAAAAAAGTGTATTTTGTAACCCTACTTTTGAAGAACTAAAAGTAATACAGTTTTGGGGGTTCCTTTTTTTAAGTTTCCCAGGTTAAAAACCATAAGAAATCACTAAAACATCCACTTAACCTGTAACCTTGGCGTAGCCTAACGGTTTTCCAAAATCAGTGGTGTAGTAGACGACAAAACATGTTCCAGTGAGCTCAGTATAGTAAAGAATTCTCCAACGGAACTATTAGCATTGACAGAATGAAAATATGGTAGGAGAAAAATATTTTATTACCATTTTAGTTTGTGGTAGGCTAGAAGGTTGAATGAATAGATGTGAACTAGAAACCATGTGCAGCCCATGATCCTTAATTTGTGTGAACGCTGTGACGTTTCTGTATCAGAATTTGACCGTTGTGGGTGTGGTTGAGTCAATTTTACGGTTTCTGGAGGGAAGTAAAGAAAGGATGGATAAAAATATTCCACAGTACAGTGTTGCCTAAAAAGTGAAATCATGTCATTGTCCTCCACCCTACACGGTTGTAAAATATATGTATTTGTAGATAAAATTGTGCTTTTCAAACGATTGCTTGGAACTAATACCTAACTGTATGAATGGCTATGTGATGTCATCGCCAAGGAATGTAAAAATATCCATTCGTTGCTTACCAGCCGACTGCGCTACCCTCTAGTTACTTTCAGAGTAAAGGCATAAACATTACAAGTCAGTTACTCAGTGTAACATTTTATTCATTTTACATCACCCATTTCGCTTTTATTTATGTTACTTGAATACATAGGTATTATTATATAGTGCTGCTACTTCAATACACTTTACATTTTTTATTACTATTTTTAAAAATTCTGACTGACAATATGGGTTATTTGAAATTTTAAAAAAATCACTGTGCGGGCGTAAGAAAAAAACATAATATAAATGTTTTTTTTTTTTAACAACGGTCAAACATTTTGAATGTACCAAATGGATTTCAAATTTTTCGGATGGAAGGTGGATAAAAAAAGAAGTCTTTTGGTGAAATGATGGCCAATTTGTTGAAAGGGGAAAAAGTTTTGAGCGTGTTGGGTTAATTTACCTTTTTAGAATGGCAGTATGGCTTTATTCTCGCTAAAGAAGCGTTTCCAGGGCTATGTTTTTATGAACTTTGTTTTCTTAGTTTAAGCTATACACATAGAATCATCTCCCTAGGGATTTCCTTGCAATTTACAATCACTCTGTATATTAAATTTTCAAGGAATTCTGTTTGAAATTGATTAAAAATTAATGAGTAATTAATTACAAGTTAATAAATTAATTAGATGATCCAACTTTTACCATGTAAAATGCCATTTTAAATGTTTCTTCAACTAAAAATTCTAAATCCAAGTTTCATTTGTCTTACATTTATATCTTTATAAAGAAGTATGTTCTGTCAGAGTAACTTTGATCAACTAGACCAAGTACAATTATATTTCACCACAAAACCGATATCAATGAAAATGTTTAAACGACAAATTATTTCTAATTAAGCATGTAAGAGGATGAATATCTAAGCACTCATTAGTTTCTCCGGGAATCAGGATAATTTTACTGATAATGAAAAGACAAAGAAAAGCCAAACGTTTCAAAAGTCTAGGCCTACATCTGATTCTTTCTCCAACAAAGAATGCAACAGTACAAAACTTTTAAGAGCATGTCATCAAACTCAAACGTGGTTAGGAAAACATTTACAGCAACTGAAATGGGATGACAATGAAAAAATCAGACACCTACACCAAAGACGTGTTCTGTAGCTCCGAATCGGATATAGCGACTTATTTCTTGCAACTGGAAGAATTGTTATGAAACGACGTGTAGTTGTTAAAGGAGAAGGCTTAACTGTTGTGCAATGTTTGGGCGGGCGCTGTAATGTAACGGTAGCCACAACAAACCAACAACGCTGACTGCGACTAGGAACCAACGGGTGGGGGCCCGAACAGGCGAACACTACAAATGGGATACCTGTTCAGTCCCTTTGTACTTTCCCTTTGAATAACCGACTTTGAGCTGCGGGAAAGGAAAGAGTACTCGACGAAACATCTTGGGAAGGCCCTAAAGTGAACTCTCCTGTAAAAATGATCAAATATTGTGATGAAAGTTTTCAGGGTGAGTAGGCCTATCCCTGTTCAGTTTACCTATTTATTTATTTTGTTTTGTTTTGTATGCAACAAATACATAATCGTGCGATCACTCTGTATTTACATAAATATTTTCATCAATTTAGGGCTTATTTTAATATAAAATGCAGTGGAAAAAACTGAATCAAGTAATAGTTGTAAGTAAATGATGTAAATAACTAAAGTTAAACCTCTAAAGTGACCACCACAATTTTAAGAGTAAATTGCTCTTTTTTAGGGTTCGTCGCTAAATAGGGGTAAGTATTATAAGCCTACATAATGCAGTAAAAGGGCTATCCGTTTTTCCAGTTAGCCAAACTAATAAAATTTTTCATCGTATTTAGAGTTTCTAAAATCGCTTGGTGGGCATATTTTCTGCACTAGCAGCAACTGAAAAACAGTTAGACATAAAACAAAACAAAAAAAATATTTTCTTGGTCCTGCTCATCATCACTGTACTTCATCAGTCGCTAGTGAGATGGTTCCTGCGAGAGACAAAGGCATCTTACTGATTGATTTCTTACAGCGAGGTCAAACAATCAATCTTCTTCTTCTTTTAGGGTATAGGCGAAACGCCTGTTCCGATCTCAAAGGGTTTATTTGTTAAATGTTGTTACATGACCATCACTTCCTTGGTCTTCCAACATCTCTTCGACCAACTGGCTTATATTGCCAAACTTTTTTGGGAATTCTTTCATCATTTATCCTTTCCAGATGTTCCATCCACCGTTGTCTATTTTCAAAGATCTTGTCTTCTAGTTTAAATACTGCCAGATCCTTGCGAACATCTTCGTTGTACAACCTTTCCAGCAATGTACAACCTTTAACGGACCTGAGGAATCTCATTTCTGAAGCTTGTATTTTGCTAAGGTGCCTCTTATTCGTTGTCCATGTCTCAGAGCCATATAACAAAGATGGTACAGCCATTACCCTATAAAATTTCAATTGGGTGTCTTTCCTTGTTTTCTTGTTTAAGGTGTGTCGGATGGTACCACATAAAGACTGAAACTTGTTCAACTTATTATTAATGTCTGAATCCTCTTCATATGTTATATCGCAACCGAGATACTTGAAATGAGAAACCTGTTCGATATTTGTGTTGTATACCATTATTCTTGTGCGAACAGGATATTTGCCTAAGAAAGCCATGGTCTTCGTCTTTTGTACAGATAGTTTCATATTATAATCTGAACAGATTTGTTGTAGTTGGAAAACCGATCTCTGAAGTTCATCCTCACTTTCCTGTATAATCACTTGGTCATCAGCGAACAACATTGTATTTAAGGAAAACTTATCCCCTATTTTAAATCCAGGGCTAATCTTAAGTTTCCATTCCCTAATCATGTCATATATATATATATTAAAAAGTGTTGGGGATACACAACATCCTTGACGTACTCCTTGATTAATATATATCTCTTCTGACAGTTCCTCACCTACTTTTAGTATTATCCTTGTTTTGCAATACAAACTCTTAATGACATCTATTAGGTGTTTAGGATATCCCATAGGAGAGCTCTCTTAACCCTGTCAAAAGCCTTTTCATAGTCTATGAAGGCTAGGTGTGTCTCTAAATTAAATTCCCTTCTTCTTTCAATCAGTATTTTCAAGGAAAATACGTTGTCTGTACATGACCTTTCACCTCGAAATCCCGCCTGTTCGTCAAGCAATAACACATCCGAGATAGGACGAAGCCTTCCGTTGATAATCTTCCCATATAGCTTATAACATGTGTTCAACAAGCTTATCCCGTGATAGTTAGTCGTTTTAGTTCTATCTCCTTTCTTAAAAAGAGAGATAACCTCCGCTATCCTCCATTCGTCTGGTATTATGCATCGTTTCCAGCACATATTCATGAAATGTAATAATCTGAACTTGAAAAGCAAACCCGATTATTTAAAAAGTTCAGAATTAAGCCCATCTAATCCAGTCGCTTTCCGGTTCTTCAACTCCGAAACAGCTCTGTCCAACTCCTCTATAGTAATCTCGTCCACATTCATCTCTTCCCGCACTCCTCTAACAATTTCTTGGGTAGCATTCGGATCATACCATAGCCCCCTATAATGTTCAACCCACTGATCTTTAGGAACGAGGTTCAAATGGACAGTCTCTCTTTCTTCTTGATTTAGATGTTTCATCATTTTGTATGCGATATTCTGTCGCCCATGTACATCATCTTCTATATTGCTAACGAATCTATTCCATGAATAATCGTGTGCCTTGCGAATAATACTCTTTGCAGCATTCTGTTTCTGCTTATAAATATTAAAAGACTCCATTGTTTTTGCTTGAAGGTACTTATGATAAGCTAATTGTTTATCGTTTATGGCTTGTTCTATTTCCTCGTCCCATATTCTCAAACCCTTCTTCCGTTTATTTAGTTGCTTCTTACCCAGCACTTCATTTGCTACTTTAATCAAAAGACTCTTGATGTCATACCATTCATTTTCTATATTATCGCTGGTGGGTATCAATTTCACATACTCTGTCAACCGAGTCTGAAACAGTTGCTGGATACTTTCCTCTTGGAGCAAATATATTTTATACACCTCAAACAATCAATACAGATGTTTACTGCGAGACACTTGGGAAATTGCGCCACACAATACAGAATAAGCGCCGAGGATTTCTGTCAAAAGGTGTTGTTTTTCTTCACGACAATGCTTGACCACACACTGCAAATGCAACGAAAAACCTCGTACAGGGATTTGGCTGGGACGTGTTTGATCATCCTCTGTACAGCCCTGACCTCGCTCCTAGCGATTTTCATCTGTTCTTACATCTCAAGTCTTTCCTTGGCGGTCGACACTTCAATAATGACAAAGAGCTGAAAGAAACTGTTTCCAACTAGTTGAAGACACAGGCGGCAACCTTCTATGAAGAAGGCATAGAAAAACTTGTACCACGCTATGTCAAATGCCTGCAAAAATTCGGCAGTTATGTGGAAAAGTAGTTTAAGAGTTGTACATTTTTGTGCAATAAATGTTTTTTCTGTGTCTGTACACAATGTTTTTTTATTACCAAACGGAACATACTTTCTGGACATACCTCGTATATCAATAATAAATGAACGGATACAATTTGACAATGACAATCGGTTAAAATTTATCATTAATTATATATAATAAAAATTTAGTTCCAATTGCTGACACGGATAGAAATAGCAGTAGATTTTTCCATTTTGTAATCAGAAGATTCAATTTTCATAAACAGTTTCTAGAAGCTTATGTTATTACCTGAAGAAGCGTTGCGCATTGCGAAAGTACTTGTAAGAAACAAAGTATAAGAACCGGTATGAGGTAAATATAAAAAGATTTTTTTATGTATACATAAAAATATCGATACATTAATATAATAAATTTATTGTAGATATTTTTCTGATTTTGATACCATAATGTAATGTGATTTCTAGATGTCCGACCGGGGTGGTGGGATACCCCGCAGTTTGACCGATCAATTGTTTCATTACATGTACAGTACTGCTCCTCAACCTTCAAAGTCTGATGCCCATACAGTTCCTTTGGCCGGTGAGACATTAGCGTTATATCATCTGTTGTTGTTGTTGTATGAATGTATGAATGTTGAGTGCCAGGTCTAATATTACTTGTCTGGTTCTGTTATGTCATGTTACTCGTCTCCAAATTGTTTAAAACAGACGATTATTTTACGACTGAACATTTCTACTATCTATTAATCTCTCAAACAAGTTTACTCGTTTGATTTTGTGTTACGATAATATCGAGCGATAAGGAAATGAACACGGAAACGGAACTATTTTCATGGCAAGTATTCAGTGATTGGACGAAAACAAATGGAGTGATAACTATACATGAGGAAATAGAAATGGCGAGTTGTAAAGTGAGGGCAGAATTTGCAATGTACACGTAAGTTAAACCTTCTACTCGTTACATGTAATGGGTGTATTGCTGCCACAGTCCAGGTAATTGTGTTCCAGCTATTGTGTTTAAAAAGTGGTCACCTGAGTCACTCCAGCTATCAAGTGATTGAGTACACAGTATGTGAGAAATATCAGATTCTGTGACAAAAGTTTTCATTGTATTCTATTTGTCTGGTGGTTAATGCATAGTTTGAGAAAAGTTGATATTTTTTGAGTGTCCTGCAATTGAAATTGGCCACTTGGCCGATTTTTCTGTCGGCTGCTTTGATGACAGACATATAATTATTTAGGTGTCTTCATCAACTGAATCTCCAGTTATAAACTTTGAATTGCCAGTACCTGAAAAAATTTCCCCTCTCTACCAGTATCGACAGGTCGACAACACTTAGAGGAACAATTATTGTTGCAGCTGTTTATTTTGTGGTGGGTGAAGCCATTCTAATTAATACTGTAGTATCACTCGATGATGATGATAATATATTTGTTGTGTCGGGTATTAAAATAGCCATGACATTGACTAGACGATAGATGGCAGGGGTATCAACCCCTGCAGATAGCAGGTGGTGGTGGTGGTGGATATCGGTGGGTGTGGTATAGTGATAAGTGATATTCAGATTGAATTCCATGTTGCAGGTTACGGGTACGGTTTACCGATTTCAAGATTGTACGCTCGTTATTTCCACGGTGAATTGAGTCTTTTATCTTGTGACGGTTACGGGACCGATGCTATAGTCTACATGAAGGTAAATATGAACGTATATGGACTCCACTTGGTAAGTTAACTTATTTTTTAAGATAATTTCTGTCTGCTCTGTGTCAATGAATCTTTTCCAGCGGTAGGTGTATACTTTCAAGTGGCGTATTCAGACCGAGTGTCTGCAAATAAATGAATAAAGTTTGCATCATCGTTGGGTAGCAGGCTGAATTGCGAGTCTTGCGGTCAGGTGAAGTGTACAAAACTGCAGAAACAGACCGGACCTTGTGTCAAGCTAAAAAGAGAGTAGAATGGATACTTATTGGGCCTACAGCTCATCGCGATATTATTCTTGTAAATGGCATACTATTATTATACTGTGTGTTTACGACGGTCAAAACAAACAGAAGCACCAGATTTGTCTTTCATCGGATATACTCTTGATGCATATCAGATATTTGTGCGGTATTGCTGCACCAATTGCAGTGTGGTTTTATTTTAGTAAAGGGTCGGCAGACGTTACATTTATAAGTAAATAGGCGAGGGGATAAAACCTACGTGTGTAGATACTCAAAAAGTGAACAGATTTATGAATTGTGTGTGATGTAGCTAGTCAAATTGTAAGCTGTAAGGCGCCTTGTTCACTCGTTAGCTGTGTTATTTTGCTCATTGTCACATAATATTTGTATTTTAATATCCATCGCGATAAGTTTTCTTAATTTATATTTATATTTGTTTAGGCATTGTCGAATG
This sequence comes from Catonia carolina, assembly GCA_035578175.1. Classification (NCBI taxonomy): domain Eukaryota; kingdom Metazoa; phylum Arthropoda; class Insecta; order Hemiptera; family Achilidae; genus Catonia; species Catonia carolina. The sequence continues at coordinate 19,894,739 of JAQMRL010000001.1, forward strand.
AGGCGAACGAATTGCTACCGATATTTAACAAAACATCATCGAGGTTTTATCGAACAACAATCCCTACCGGTGATTGGAGTAACCAGACATCGTGCATGTCCGTTCGTCATTTATACACGACCAACGGTAGTAACAGAACTAACAAAAGTAACAAGAGAAATTCATCGAGAGATCAGTTATCAAGGTCACTCTAACTGTTCTAGTTGTGACGCAGAAGAAGGAGAAGGTCGTCGTCGTCTATCATTTATCCAGGTAAGATACCGCTTACTCCTACAGCTACACTTTGATAAGTTATCTGTCAGATCAGGCCAAATGAATCTTTCATTATGACTGTGATGTATCATTTTAGTGTGCTGAGTGATTTCATCTATAATTTTGGATGGAGGTGTTGCCACTGTTCCACTGTTCACACAGTGCCTGACTTGAGATTTTGTGAGTGTAGTGAAGCAGGCCGAATGGACATGTTGTTGAATCAACGTCTGGTCACCAAATACGACGACAAGGTTGTGATAGAGCGACTAATGGACTAATGGGTTCTGGTGTGCGGCAGATCTAATTGTTGGTTGACACTGAAAGATGTGCTGGCAGAATGCATCTGCTGCTATGCTGCATTTTAATTACGTGAGTGAACACATTCAGAATACAATCGGTGACAATAGATCTATGTTTGATCTGCTCTTGTGTTCCTTCATTCCATGTACCTCTGACCCTATTGGATTCATTTTTTATTCATCTTGTTACTTGATTTATGATCTCAACTCGGATCCTCTTTTCCTTTTTACGTCGCTAGATGGAGTGATTGTGTCACCTTCTGTATTGGTTCTTGTCAATGGGGCCCTATACACCCTTTTTTCCTGCCTCTCAAATCTGTACATTAAAACCCTTCCTTACCGCTGTGGTTATGATCAATTTTAGGTTAGGGGATAAACACGAAAAGAAATACATTTTTATCTAATTAAATTATTAAAAATAATAATAAATTTTTCAAAAACAAATCCAGCTGTCCACTGGGAGATCTGTATATATGAATTATTTTAATCACCAAGTCTTTGCTTTTAACAACAACTCCTGCCACTTGAAACACCTTCTGTAGTTTGTGTTTATCTACCTGTGTCAGTTTAATTAATTCCTTAATACCCTTTCTACTAAACAAAGCCACTCCCCCACCCCTGTAATCGGTTCTACAGCCAAATGACACAAGTTCATGAGGCCTTCAAGTAATGTTGTTCCTGTGTCAAGTAAACCAGCTCTCTCAGTCCATACTCTTTATATCGTCGTCTGCATCACGAAGTGACGTATCTCAAAAAAATTGAAATTTGAGTTAGGTCGGCTATGAATGTGTCTGGGTGTACTCTACAATATCACGAACTGACTTATCAATATCTTCGTTATTAACAAAGATACGAGCAATAATGTTTCTGCGTAACTCACAAAAAGTGATGAATTGTAACATCACGTACTGTCGTATCTTGAGATACGTCACTTTGTGAAACTTGTATTGTGTCCTCACTCTGTCGTATCTGTAGATTCGTCCGTTTGTGATGCGGTCGCTTACCTAATGAAACCGAAACTGTATGTGACATATTCGAATAAGTACATTATAAAATAAAACTAAATTATAAAATTGGCTTTTATATAGGTGTCTCCTTGACTGGGTTAGGCAGCAATCGTCAGGATATATTATGATATCCATATTCCACCCAGACGTAGTCTACATTTCCAATTTACTTTTAACTGAATACGCACTTAGTTTACATTTTTATGAAGGGAGCACTGATAAATTACCTTAATCGAATTATATCATAGTACCGGGTCCCATGTTCGATTCTCGGTCAGGTCTGGAATTTTTTTCATCACTCATTTTCGTACATCATCATTCTTCACCGTCTGCATTAGCAGAAATTCCAAAATAGTCAGACGTAAAAATATGTAGGCTACCCATGATTACTTGCTTTTTATCAGTATGTTAGTAGACGTTTGCGGATGTGTTTGCGGTTTGATAAATCTTAGTTTACTTCGTAAGGTTATATTGTAACAAAAGAAGAGTCGTGGGACGCGATTTGTTTCGATCTGCTTAAACTAATTGAATTGAAAAAGAGGTAAAAAATGTGTTTCTCTTTTTTGGACAGAAGGAGTGACCAAAGTAAAAACTTAATAATAGCCATCATGCTGTTGTATGTTGTCCTGTCCCTATTTCGACTACTATTGAAAGTATTTCCCTGAGATTTTGTGAGCCTTTCCACGGACAAAATGAGGGTGATTCATGACATAGTAGGTCTACTATAAAGTCTGCTATTGAACGTTCAGGCAATTTATTTGTACCATCTCAACTTATTCCTATTTATAAATTAGCTTGTAAAAAAACAACCTTCCTTGTCAATCCACTTCAGTATGAAGATTTTATCGATTTAAAAGAAATTTCTAAAGAATTGAGAGTAGGCCTATTATTAAACAGAAAAGATTCAACAGGCGAGAAAATAAACTGGTTGCGTGTGATGAAAATTCATGTTCCCAAAACTTTGCCAGATACAATTTATTTTAAGAACAGCCACCTTGTGATGAATATTGGCATTTTAATGTTGGAAAGCTAAAGTCAATAAAGAATATTGAACCATAAATTAAATTTAGTGCCTGCATAAATTACAAACGGTAAATACAAAGATTTGTTATCTTTATGTAATGCAGTGCCACCCGTCACCAAGTTGAAATAACACAAGAACTTTTAAAGATATTTACCTCATTCAAATTAGAACAAAGAATTTAATGCCTTTTATAAATCTTTAAAACTAATATCATTCAGCTTATAACTATTACGTTTATGCCAATGTAGTTACTTTCTGTTTCCAGGCATTGCCAACAAAACATTTTGTTATCGTTTGTAATGGAGTAGGCCTACTAAATAAAATTTTAGTTTTTGATTACTTATAACGTAATGTATTATTATTTTAGGTTTCTGTGTTTTTTTTACGTACGTATTTTGTATATTTTGCTATGTAGTTACTAAACAGCTTTCATGTAACCCTATAGTGTTACTGTAAGTGTCATTGTCCAGTAATAAACAATTTTTTTAAATTTTTGCATCAGTTTATGACGTCATTATTTTTCTAAAAAGTGACATTCATCAATGAAATTAGTTAACGCTTAGTAGTTTCGTAGTATTATTTTCAAGTTATTGGTAGGTTTTTTTAGAAAATAGGAACTACAAAAAAAAATTTTTTTTTTGTACTTATTTTGTTAGCATTGTATTAACAAATTTTCTTAAATTTGTATTTTTTTTTGTAATAAATTAGCTAGTTCTCTGTATTAATGTAGAATTTATACTAAAAAGAGTAATCATGTGTTTGTTAGTATTAATTTTCTATCAGGATACTTTTATCTATAGAGATACGTCATTTGTTTATATTACATAATACGTTGCCGTGAATCACGTACTGTCGTAACTCGAAAAATTTATACATTATTGATAAAAATCAATAACTTACATTAATATCATATAAATAATAAAAAAATACAGTCTTTTGTTGATTATTTAAAGCAATAATTACGGTTTTATTGTAAATAATTGCTGAGATGTAGAGTGGAGAAATAAACGCAAAACTTTAAACGGCTCTCCTAGAAAAACATGATTTTTGAGATACGACGGTTTGTGATGCAGCCGACGATATGTACTTTCCAATTGAACTATTCTCTCCTCCTCCTTCAAAAGTAAAGTCTCAAGCATCCAGTTATATTGCTACAATTCAGCATTTTTCTTCTGAGCACCTATTAGATCATTATTCAGCAAATGCATTATTCTATTTACATTGTCAATTTCCATGGTCAGGTGTCTATTTATCTCTGCTGCATTTGTATTCTCGATTTCTTCCTCGTCCAGGGATTTTTCTAGTATTTTTTAGTAGTAGGGGAAGGAAGCTGGAAAGATGTACAGAGATGATGAAACAGGTATGAGATCACCATGAGGCATGAGGCATGAGGCAGCAAGATATGAACAACAAGATGAATTTAACAGGGATAAGGCGCGTACATTTAAAAATACTGCAAATAATCAAACTAAATGCAATAACCCCGGTAGACATGACTTAACAAATATAATAATTAGTTTGGCTAGTATTAAAGAATGTCATTAGAAGTGAAAGCGTAGGTATAGTTAACCAACGGCGGGCAGAGAAAGAGAAAGAGAAAGCATGCATGATTGATGGAAGGTCTATGCGTGGTGGAAAGTTGTACAGTTCAAATACTTAGCCTATAGCAGCAGCAGTATGTAAGAAACCATGCGATGGTTTTTGCAGTGCCTTGAGAAGCCATTTTCTCCGCTTTCTGTTGCCTTTGTCAGAGACATTTATAATCGTATTATTTAAGCTGTACAACTTGGCATTTATTCTTTTAATTTAGCTAAATTGATCTTATATTTTTCTATTGTATATGTTACAAGCTGTTTATCTCTCACTTTGGCCAAAGATCCTCAGTATTTTTGCCTCGCAAAATACTTTGTCTTTATCGGGTCTGGCATGTTCTGAACTTTTGATTAAAATGCTGCAGGACCCAGGCTATTCTTCTAGATTATTTGAAAATAGTAATGACACTATTTCAAACGCCTCCACTTTTTCAAAAAGGACAAACTTATGTCCATGATGAAGAGGGTCAGGGAAGGAAGTCTTTAACAACAGACAGCATTATCAAAAAAGTGAACGCAGATTGCAGCCGGTTCACAATTTCTGAATTTCCTGAAATTTCTTGATCAGCACTTTCTGACATTGTTATGGTACGACTCGGCTGCAGGGAATGGATTGTTCACTAAGGTTTCTGCAGTGCTACAGTGACAACAAAGGAGAAGCATTTTTAGGAACAATCATAACAGGAGATAGAACACGGGGTTCAGTTTGGGAACATCGAGACAAAAGAGCAATCACAGCAATGTATGCATTCTAGCTTGCCTGACAATTCAAAGAAGTTGGAAGTTGAAACACACGTCCAACAGAATGCTAATGGCTACTGTGTTTTGAGACTGTAGAGCTCTTGAACTATGCAACTACAATTACTGCAATGACATACTTTGCTTTGTTCAGTTTTTCCCTCATTCTGGTTCCATTAGTTTTTCAAGTGAAAATATTGTCCAGGGTCGTGTAAGTTTATACTGGTTCTTGTCTTTTACGTGAAATGGGTCATCTGAATAGATTGGAACCATAAAATGATACGTTTTTTTAAGTGGTTGCTGGTTTGCATCGTGTTAAACTGCACTAATATTTTGAGGTGTTGTCAATCGATGTAGCGAATATTAAAAGGATTATATGGCCGAGCAGAAGCAATTACTTTGATCTGGTGAAAAGGTTCATGAACAACTGAAGTTATCTTTCTTCCTTCTTTCGATTAGTGTCAAATGATAATGCATCGAAGTAATTTATGTCTGCATTGTAAATATTTTAATCAACTCTAGTAACAGTAACAGTTTTAAGGTTTCACTTTATCTCAATTTACATGATCCTATTTTAATAGTTGAACCATGTTCAACTATTTCATGCCATGACATAATAAATGGGACAGTTGTAACACAAATTCTGACAAATGTGTCAGAGTAGAAGAATGCAATACCTGCTGCAGGTCATCAAACAGAACCACATACTTTGAATGGAGCTCTCAAGTGGGGTAGATGTCTATCTTTTCTTCAATACCTTCAATTTCTGCATCCGTTTTTGCAGAACTCATTTTAGTACATTGTACCGTTGTAAAAGTACAATTGTACAAGCAATGGAAGTTATCATAATTCCTAATTACCAAAACTTCCATTATTAAAGTAAAAACCCAATAAATAATGCAAGGGGAAACCGCATCGTTACAATTACGTAGTTACATTAGAGGAGGCTAGTAGTAGCCAACGGTCAATCATCTGCTGATATTGTTTAGACGGGTGTATTTCTCGCTCTCTGTTTTTGGGCCTTTCTTACACCCAATCACCGGGGTAGTTCTCCTTCCCGTTGGCCCTCTAGGTTGGTAGGATAGAGGGGCTGGCTGGTCAACCAGAGGTTTCCTGGTTCGGACCCAGGCGATTGAAATCGGTTCCCTTGGGACTTAACAGTGAAATGGTTAGTTAAGAAGGAGCAGCATTTGAAGAAGAGACCGGGAGAACGAGGAGAAGACAAAGTAAGGGGAAACATATTTACAGTAAGAGTCTAAGGAGAAGCGGAGCAAAAGGAATTCCAGCAGTTTCAACTATCGTGGGTGATATTAACTTGTCATATGTTAGTTGTCAAGGCAACGACCGATAACCTCACTGTTCCCCGCTACAGCTCAGACTACGCTTCTGCTTAGGCGCGTACTGTAATTGGAGGTAATTCATTTCGTTTTTATTAAGGGCTTGTTAGTTTTGTTTTTGTATTAAAGTCGCGGCAGAGAAAAGCTTGGCTATATTTTTAAATAGGTTAAGGATTATTTTGTTAGTAGTTTCATATTAGTATTTATTATTTAATATTCATTACATATTTAGTTGAAAGCAAGGAAATATAGTTTTTTTTATTTATTTTTCTCATGCTCTGCTGATAGAGCTGGCGCCCAATGTTTTAAAGTATTTGCCCACCAGTCGAAGTTGAAGGTGGTGCAACATGTATTGCAAGTATCCTTTCTTTCGGTTGAACCATGAATGAAATGAATCTCTATGTATATTTTGAAATAAGCTGATCCAGGTACTTCTCTTGAAAAGTTTAAACATTAGTTTTGAGTGTAAATGTGGAGTGAGGTAACTTTTAGAGGTCAATTACTTTCTTGAACCGGGAATGAATTGATGTGGTCGATGGTGAATTCTTTTGCATCAGAAGACAATGAATGAGATCCGTGTCTGTCCACCTGTCCAATCTGAACAACTGATTTGTCTTACAGTTTATCAACTAGAACCTGAATACAGTACGGTTGTATACTTTTTGTATCCGTTAATGATTTTTAGCAAAAACGTTGCTTAGATCCACCACTATCAGATGGTGCACTGTCTTTAGGACACACCATTTTTTGCTGGTTTTTCATTTTGGGTCAGTAAGTGTGATACATTGTCTGCGAAAGTATTCTGCTTGGTTATTGCAGTCCATGGACCAAAATTTTAAAAAAGCCCAACTTTTCATGCAAAATCCATTTTCCAAGTCTCACAAAAACCTTTGTTTTTGCTGATTGTGCCCTAAAAATAGTGTGTGTTGGCCCTTTAGGTTTAATTCAAGTTGTGATATTTGACTACTAGCCTACTTGTATTAGACCTAAACGACCAACACATATTATTTTTTCACTTTTTATTGCTTCTTTTTTGTGCCGGGGTGTTTGTAAATTTTTAATTAAATTAGTTAGTTATTTTGTTTTTTGGTTGAAAAAGTGCTGTTTGGCTGTTTGGTTGTTTCAGGTACCTTGCTGTTGGTGGTCGCAGTGTAATCTAATCGATATCATCAGAATGACGACAGTGGCCATATCTGTAAAAGACTGATGAGTGATTACCGTTATTATAATTGATATATTTGTATGTTTTCGGTTCACTGTTGGGTTACTTTACGATGCTTAACCGCATCCATCTAATTATGACTTTAATGTAAATCGTTGTGTATTTAGAAAACGATATTGATCGGTGGATTTCAGTTGTGTTACAAGCGATACTTGTCATTACAGGTATTTGTGTTGAGACTTGATCGTGAAACAGACCGATAAGGATGAACAATAGTGCCAAGATACGGTTCATTTCTGTAGCGAAAGCGTCAGTAGAAATGGTGGTGTGATATTTTGCTGGATGTGCAGTTGTTTTTCAATTGCAAACTCACACGCACTTGAACGTTTACTGCAAGCCTATCCGGCTGAGGAAGGTGTTAAGTTATTGCTCGTCTGATACCACACCCGTTTATAATCACAGACCAATGACAGAAGCCTGGTTAGGTCGGTCAGGAGGTAGCTACGAAACCGACCACTTTATATTATAAATAATTTTAATTTCTTTACTGAGCTTTGTAGCTGCTTTGATTTTTAAATATTTACGATTTCACTTACAATCACTTGTGTAAGTTGAGTGGATCCACCATCATCTGAGTACGCCTATACAAAATATTATTCATATTTTTAGAACAAGTAGTTTCTCCGGCCTATTCTGATCTAGCCGTTTTCATATTCATTATAGATGGCAGCACCGGTCACTATTACTTCCATCGTTGTTGAATTTGATTCGTTCATTCAAAACGTCCTGCCTTTGCTCTTTTTAATGTCTACAAATATGGAACATTAATATTTTTCAGTTGTATTGTTATTTTTTATTTACTGAAATGTTACTTATGGTTTTCTTCCTTTATACCATCGATGTAATTTGACATTGTGTCCCATTTCAGTTGTTTTTGGTGTTCACTATAAAATATCACTTAAAAATTACGACTAGTCGTAGCAATATAAATTTTATTATGATCCTCATTATCACACTTCATTTATAAACATCTTTGTTGTTATTTATTGGTCCATTTATTTCACTGTTTGGTGATGCATCTATATAATACTTGAAAAAGTATATTCAATATTTTATATGACCTGTTTGCGATTGGTTTGTTATATTTTAATGAGCCGTATTATTATCTTTTTCTAGGCTTGTTTTCAAATCTAATTTGATAATTTTATTTATTTCTCTTAATCATAACACCGGCCCATTTACTTAGTCAGCTTTTACAATTACAACTTCCTCATCTTGCAGTTTTTTCTTTTTAGTTTTCTATTGTATTTATCTATGTTTTTTATTATTGTGATTTATATCTAATAATTATATTTAATAAATGTTACTTATGAATGAGAAGGACATTTTGAATGAACGAATCAAATTCAACAACGATGGAAGTAATAGTGACCGGTGCTGCCATCTGTAATGAATATGAGAACGGCTGGATCAGAATAGGCCGGAGAAACTACTTGTTCTAAAAATATGAATAATATTTTGTATAGGCGTACTCAGATGATGGTGGATCCACTCAACTTACACAAGTGATTGTAAGTGAAATCGTAAATATTTAAAAATCAAAGCAGCTACAAAGCTCAGTAAAGAAATTAAAATTATTTATACATTAGAATCTGCCGGATGCATTGTAAAGATTTATTTTTTATTTTATATCATTTAGTAGAAAACAGACAAACAGACTTTGTCATGCTTGGCCGTGGTCATTTGCATTCTCTTATGGGTGATGTAAACGAAGCAGCTATCACGTATTGCCTATTGCCTATTGTAGATGCTTTACGAGTGATGTTAACATTGTCGTAAAGGAAGCAGATTTCACTTTTACTTTGATGATGTGTTATGGTTGTAGCGTCGTTGGCATGCTGTGGCGGTTGGATGGGAGGGGAGGATCACTTGACGACAACCTTGCTTGTAATTGCTTCAGTTCCAAAAAGAAACTTTGTGCTATTTTAAAAATGAATCACGCTCACCACTCACTTTTCTTTACCGCTATCGATTCCAACAATAAATTGTCTTATAATGACGCAAATTGCTCTCCTGTACAAAATTTAATTTCATATGTCTTGTGAAAATTTTTCAGTTTTCAAGCAAATCACTAGAAGTGACTATTAAGTAAATTTTTGACCCGTTAAATATTTTATGCGGTGATTATTTTTCAACTCGTTTTATTTATGGCTTTATTGAGGCTTTGGAGAGATAAATGTGTATTCGGATGATAAGTGGTTGTTGTTCAGTTATGAACGATGGGGATCCCAGTGACCGCCGTCACCGTCACCGTCACATCCTGTGTCATTAATGGCTTCAGCCCTACACCCTCCATCTGATGTCATATCCCTTAACGTATAACCTATCGATTCACTTCTCTTCTCCGTACTCGCTTGTCAGCAATTCTCATCCACTGTGTCTGGAAAGACTCGAGCTTCCAAATTTCTTTGGCGGCTATACTTCCTATGCAGGTGTTAAAAAGTGTTTCTTGTTGCATTATTTGTAATTGTGGTTGCATAGTCGATTCGGTCTCTCCTAATAGTGGAGATGCAAATTTGCATCCATGAATACTATTCCTTGTGTTTTTCTATCGATTACCTTCTCTGGGAAGAGACCACTTCCTTCAGCCGTCTCATTTTTATACGACTCCCTTATTTTATTCTATGTATTTTACTCTTCTTTTATTCTATGTCTATCTTTTTTAAAATTTCAAACATTCACTCCAGTCATTCACACCATCAAACACCTCTTCCCGAGTCACATACTTGACGTGTTCTTATCCATTGTTTTATCTGTTTGTGATATGATTTGCCTGTCCGTCCCTCATCTTCTGAAACCGAAAATAAAAATCCATATAACCTCCGGACTAAAACACTCACCGGCAAAATGCAGGTATCCAACGATCCACTTGAGGCAAGGAATAGAGTCGATTACATTTTCATCATATATTGCTCATTTCTGGGTTCTTTCGCAAAGCTTAACCACTCCAGAATAGAATGGCCTAAACCAAGAAGTAAGAGTATAGAAGTACCAGTCACCCTACTCTCTGTCTGAAACTTACTTCTTTTACATGTTTGATCCAAGACCTATTCTGAACCGATATACATCCCGTGTACACAATTGCAAAAGCAGACAATGCATCGTTAGACCTAGCCGGTGCAAATAAGTTGATTAGAAATCTCTAGTTTCTTTCTAATAAAAAATGTAGCTCGACTCGGTTAAGATTAACAGTGGTTAAGATTAACTGTTTTATATTGTATTCACACTTGGTTTAGGCCATTCTATTCTGGAGTGGTTAATCTTTGCGAAAGAACCCAGAAATGAGCAATATATGATGAAAATGTAATCGACTCTATTCCTTGCCTCAAGTGGATCGTTGGATACCTGCATTTTGCCGGTGAGTGTTTTAGTCCGGAGGTTATATGGATTTTTATTTGATACCACAAAATGTGAATCCGTGGTGCTTTGTGTCTCAGAATTTACCGGTCTTAAGTTTTCACATATCCGATGATAAATTGAGCGATCTTAATTTTTGCCACTCACAAAAATATTGAAAAACTTAAATACCAGGAAATGTTTTTTATAAATGTCAAAACAATTACAAGGTGTATTTAATGAGAACATTTGTATGTACCGATTCAAATGCCGGCTTTTGTTAGAAAGATTTTGCAGTTTGCAGGAGTTTTTGGAGGGTGAATGTATATAGTAGTTACAGTGACGGTGGTAGTATGAATCTAGTCGGAGATGGAGGGAGATTGGATCGGTAGATGTGGTGGTGAGGGGCTATACGCCTACGCCGCATTTGAAATGCATAACCTGCTATTGGCTAGTGGCAAGTGACAGTCTGTTGGTATCTGTTTCTTTTTCTGCATTTAAACAGATTTTGTATGAATTGATGTTTTTAATTGTATTTATATAACGTACCGATTGTAATGTCAGATTACTACTAAAGCTTGAGCTTCATTTTCATTCGTTGTCAGTTGTAAAGCGTACTGAATAATAGACTGCATGTTGTGCCGTAGTGTAAACTAGTCTATCGGTCTGTCGGGTCTATCGGTGCTGGATCTAGGATTTTTTTTAGAGAGGCTAAAGTGAGTTTCTTCCGGTTACCCGGTTTTACGTAATTCAGCAGTTTAGCAGTTTGCAATCACCTCAAGTTGGTGGTGGTTTTGGTGAATTTTGTTCAGATTTTACTATGTAAGTGACATGAAACAAGATGAATATCGTACTATTTTATATTACTAACTGTTCTTTTAACAGAGTTGATTTTTTAAGTGGAAACAGAAAACTAAGCTTTGTTTTTTTTATTTAAGACTATAAATGATGTTATGTGTTGATTAAATGATGTATAACAGTTAATTGAATGTTAGATGTGTTCATTTATACTGATTTCTTGTCACTTGTACTTGTGTTGCACAGTGTGTGCCAGATGCAGATTGATTGGCATCTCAATCGGCTTGTTTACTTACTCTCGGTAGAGAGTATGCGCTTATGGCTTATTCACATCCACCAGATGCAACGTTATGTACGTTGTTGATGTGACACAGACATTTGGAAAAGCATTCGCTTGCTTTCTTGATTCCTTCTTTCCTGTTATCTTTGTATGAATGTCACATCATTGAAATCTACTGAATACTTATCAACTAAAATAACAGCTTCGATTTTCGAGTTTCAGTGATTTGTCTCGGTCATTTGTTCCCCATGAAGTAGAGACAAGTTTTCCTAGAGAATTTTTGAGTTCTCTTTCCATCCTTAATTTTTATTTACTCAATATCACATCCACTACTTGTTTTACATAATGACAAATAAGAGGTCAATTTTTTCCACGAGCTGTTATTTTTTTACAGCAGGCCTCCAAAAATGCATATTTTTCACGTTTATAAACAAAAATCTACCAGAGCTACAGATCTGATCTTTTGCGCGAGTAATCTTTAGTATTTGGTGTCTATAAGTAACTAATGAAATCTGCAACTTTTCATGCACCAGCCGGCCTCTAAAGTAAACTGCTGAGCTTAAAATAAGCTTGTACCATCTAAGTACTTTATGACACAAAAGAATCGTGAAAATGGGAAAAAATTTTGCGTACTCTCCACAGCACCATCTTGAACAGTTTGACTCCTAATTGTTTACCAGCCTATTTCAATGAATTAAATCCTGCACACTACTTTTAATAGAAACAAATGAAAAACTCACCGTATTCATAGAGGGTGCTTCCAGAAATTTAAATCAATTTTTGATCCGCTCTCGAAAACCCCAGCAAGATGTTGAATTGCTTACAGATTTTCCTCACTCTACATTTTTAAGGTCATAATGTACTATGTTATGCGAGGAAAAATACATTAATAAATTACACAAATTTTTAAAATGTGATAATTTCCATTCCTTTAACAAAATCTAAAAAGACTTCATCGTTGTCACTTATTTTAGTGTACAATAATTTCTTTTTAAACAATATATAAAAATAAAAAAGAGAAATAACTCGAAATAAATAAACACCAAAACTGTGTCCTGTTGTGTAAATATTAGAAGATGACACACTTATTGCTGTAAGTAAGCTTGTAGTGTTAGATGAATGTGTGATTGAAATAATATTTATTTATTCAGATGTTATATTTTTTTTGTTATCAGTCTCTCGACTGGTTTGATGCAGTTCTCCAAGCTGTTCTATCTTGCACAAGTCGTTTCATATCTACATTCCTGCAACACCCTACATCTTTTCAAATTTGCTTTGTATATTCTAATCTTTGCCTCCCCCTAAAATTTACTCCCTCAATATTACCCTCCATTATTGATAGCCCAATACCTGGATGTCTTAAGATATGCCACACTATCCTATCCCTTCTGGTAAGATGCTTCCATATACTTCTTTTTTCATCCACACACCTCTAAATTACTTATTTTGTCCACCCACCTAATCTTTAACATTTTCCTATAACACCACATTTCAAAAGCTTCTATCCTTTTCTTTTCTACAGCCCCTATCACTCACGTTTCACTCCCGTATAATGCTACACTCCAAACATAATGTTTTAAGAAAGTTTTTCTAATCTGTAAATCAATGTTTGTAGTCAGTAAGCTGTTTTTCATTTCAAAGGCTTTTCTAGCTTAAGCAATTCTACTTTTGATATCACTTGTGCTTCTACCATCCTTTGTTATTTTACTCCCTAAATAGCAGAATTCCCCAAGTTCCTGTATGTTTTCGTTGCCTACTTTTAAATTTCCCATCTCTTCTAAACCACTCTTGCTGCTGCACAACACTTTCATTTTGTTCTTATTAACTTTCATTAAGAAATCCTTTCTCAAGATCTCATCCATTCCATTTAAGATATCCTCTAGTTCTTTCTTTGTGTCGGCTAATACTACTATATCATTGGCGAATCTCAGCATTTTTATTGTTTCTCCTTGAATTTTTATTCCTGCGTCAAATTTCTCCTTCACGTCATTTATAACCTCTTCTGTATACAAGTTAAAAAGTAGTGGTGACAAAGAACAACCTTGTTGTACACCTTTTCTTACAGCAGACTCTTTTTCGTACCCCTCAATTCTCAAAACAGCCATTTGATTCTTATACAGACCGTAGATAACTTTCCTTTCTTTGTATTTAATTCCTAGCCTTTTCAAAGTTTTAAACATTTTACTCCAGTCCAAATTATCAAATGCTTTCTCTAAATCTACAAATGCCATAAAGTAGTTTTATTTTTCTTTATCCTTTTCTCAATAATCAATCAAGAGCCAATATTGCATCTCGAGTTCCCACTCTCCTTCTAAATCCAAATTGGTCATCGTCCAACACTTCTTCTACTCGGTGTTCTATTCGCCTGTATATAATGCTTGTCAGTATCTTGGATGCATGGCATGTTAGGCTGATGGTTCTGTAATGTTCACACTTCTCTGCTCCTGACGTTTTTGGTATAGGAATCATAATATTTTTTTTAAAGTCCGATGGTACTTTTCCACTCTCATACATTCTGCACACGAGTTTGTACAATTTGTTTTGAGCAACTTCTCCACAACATAATAATTCCGATGGTATGTTATCTATTCCTGCCGTCTTATTCATATCCTTAAATGCCCGATCAAATTCTTCCTGTATTATAGGGTCCCCTCTTTGATCTTCTTCAACATCAGTTTCTTGTTCTATCGCATCATGTTCTAATTCTTTTCCCCTGTAGAGTTGGTTTACGTATTCCTTCCATCTTTCAGCTCTCTCTTGGCCATTCAACATAGGTTTGCCACCTGCACTTTGTAAATTAACAGCTTTTTTTCATTCTCCAAAGTTTTCCCTTACTTTTCTGTAAGCTGCGTATACTTTATTAACTTCCATTTTACTTTCAATGTCCGTAAATTTTGCTCTGATCCACTCTTCCTTCACTTTTTTACACCTTTTGTTTATGGTATTTCTCAAGTAGCAATTATTGCCTTTTGCCTCTTTTATCCTTTGCGTTTTTATGTTTCCTTTGCTCATCCATCAGTTCCAGAATATCATTAGTAATCCAAGGTTTCCTACCTCTTCTTTTAGTATGTCCTATCCATTCTTCCGCTGCTTTTACTACCACCTCCTTGAAGTTTATCCTTTCCTCCTCTACACTTCTTCTGTCATTTCCTCTTTCTTCTATCCCTTTTTGAACACTCTCCTGGAAACCTATCTGGTTGTCTTGTTCTCTCAGATTGTCTACATCCCACTTAGCATTTCCCTGTCTCTTCTTCAGTTTTTTAAGTTTAAGCCTGCTATCCATTACTACTAAGTTATGATCACTCCCTATGTCTGCACGTGGATAGGCTTTACAGTTCATAATCTGGTTTCTGAATCTTTGTCTAACTATTGTGTAATATATTTGGTATCTTCCCTTGTCACCTGGCATCATCCAAGTTTATAACCTCCTTTTGTGATTCTTAAATAGTGTATTGCCTATCACTAAATTATATTTGGAGCAGAAATACCAATAACAAGCTGATGATGGTGTTATGTATTAACTTATAACTTCTCCACATCTCCTATACTTGCCCAGGAGTCTCCTGGATGCAATTAATAAAAACACCAACCAGGGTGGTTCAAAGTTGGTGTGCATTTAGGTCTTGAGTTGGAGAATTTGCAAATGTCATACTAATTTATAAATTCAAGGGAGTGTATCAGTTGGCGATGTCATCTTCCAAAAGCGTAAAGTGGCCTTCATTTTTTGATTTCTGTTTTTATTTTTTAGATTTGTTATCAGCGTGTGGCTATGATTAATACTTTACGGTTTTTTTACCACAGTTTCAATTTTATGAAATATAATGGATGTTCGTAATAAGGTTTTCAGTAAATACCATTTGTATTTCTTCCCTATTAAGCTCTACGCATTGTTTCACGAGTTTGTTAATAGTTTCATTTTTTTTTATTATTTTACATTAACACTTGGCTGGAAAATGTATTTTAAAAGCATAAAATAGTCAATGGGAAAAATTTAGGAGTCGCTGATTCATTATTACTGACCACTAGTATTAAGGAGTGATAGTTCAGTCTGTGGAATTATTAATGCGCCAAAACATGAAACTTTGAACTACACAAGGACAATGAGGATTAGAAATTTAGTTGTACTGGAGTTTTAGGGAGCATTTCAATCAAATTCAGAGGTCTGAGAAATCTATTCCATGAACAATGAATGATCAGTACAGATCAACTAGTGGAACAGAAAACAACGATTGGTGGATTTCGCTCGTTCTCTATCTCTACCGAGGAAATTCTTTCACATAATACTGAATGGCAAAGTGTCAACGTACCTCTCTGACTGCTAGCCATTGCTATCATTACATTTTATCTTATAAATTGTGGTAAATTTGTATAAATTTTAAAACATAGTTTTATATGAGCAATGGTGAATTTGTCCCCTGGCTGTATAATAATTGACAGTATTTGACACAGTTAAAAGTAAATTTTGTTGTGTTAAATGACAAAATATTTTAAAATATATAAATGACTGTGGTGCGGTAGTCGAGCGGGTTATTAGGCACAATGATTAACACAGTCTTTAAGGTAAATTAACTCAAGCAGTTTATTCAACAAATAAATATAATTAGGCAAGCTTTACTCATTACTCTGTATATGACTTATGTCACGTAATTTAGATTCTACGGGACCCGCGCAAAAGGTTTGTTTTCTTATTATTTCATATTATTAATAAGCTCAAAGCCAATAGTTATTATTAATACGACTATCATTGTAGATTATTAATAAGCTCAAAGCCAATAGTTATTATTAATACGACTATCATTGTTGATTCACAGTTGTAGATAGATAGATACTTACAAGTTTCGATTCGAAACACTCATCTGTGAATGAAAACTGCACTGTATGGAAAGTATTGTTTGTACTAGAATCAACTGTAGAATAAAAAAAGGTTGCTTTTCAACAAAAGCTCTATTTCTCCTGTTTGTAATGGCTGACACTAATATTTCCCAAATCTGCGTATATGAAACATTGCACGAACAAATTTATTGAATTTTTCCAGTGAAACCTCATAATCCAGGTTCAAGATTTTTTATGCAAATTTTCTTAATAAGAGGGAGGAAGCTGTGGTAAACAATCAAGAACATAGTTTCATTTATCAACATTGACAGAAATATGATGTTCTTGAAATGATTATTCAGTTGGTAGTTTTAGTGTAATAATAATATTGTGACACTTATTGCTAAGGTTTGTTTAGAGATCTGGATAAATAAAATAAACAATTAACAAAGTATCGTTATAATTACAAACAGGTATTTATTACACACTATAAATTACAATTACAGTGAAATCTCTCTATTGCAGAAACCTCTCTTTTGCGGCATTATTTGCCGACCCCGACCCTTTCGTATATTACGGTAATGTATTTAACTCTCTTTGTAGCGGCACAAAAATCTCTCTATAGTGGCTAACAATGAGTCAACTTTTAAGCTCCCACTCCCTCGCAATCTCATTGTCGGTGGGGAATACCTATAGCACTGTTTTTAACTCCCCACCACGACAATACAAAGTGATTCATTTCCTGTTGTCAATCGAACTTGGTTGTTTACTGCACACGTGTGCCATAAAATCAGTTGAAATTTACGCGCTGGGTGAAAACAACGTTCCTTGTTTCATTCTTCTTGTTACTGTAAAATGTTTTGTATGTACGTATAGTGTTTTAGTGTGTTTTCATACATTAGTTTTCTTCTTAATTCTTTAAAGTACTGTAGGCTACTGTAATGTCTTCAAAACGTAAAATTTTATCTTTGGAGGAGAAGATTAAAGTTGTTTGTGAATTAGAGAAAGGTGCAAAACAAGCTGATGTTTGCAAAACCTTCGGTTTATCTAGTTCTTCAGTAGGCACAATATTAAAAAACAAAGAAAGAAAAAATTAAAAGTACCTATAATGAAGGGAGCACTTTTAAAAAGTTTAGAAAACCAGAATTCAAACAAATTGATCAAGCTGTTATTCAATGGTTCCGACAAAAACGGAGTTCAAACTTTCCAATAAATGGACCTTTATTGAAAACTAAATTTGGATTTGAAAATTTTAAAGGCTCTGATGGTTGGCTGGAAAAATTCAAGCAACGACACTCTATTTCGTTCGTTAAAATAAGTGGTGAATCGAAGGATGTTTATGTAAGTGTAACGAATGACTGGTTGATAAGTGTTTGGCCTAGAATAAGTGATGGTTATAAGGCAGAAGACATATTTAATGCTGACGAAGCAGGATTGTTTTATCAAGCTCTTCCAGACAAAACTTTGAAGTTTAAAGGAGAAAACTGCGTTGGCGGAAAAATGTCAAAGGAACGAGTAACTGTTTTAGTTTGTGCAAACATGACAGGAAGTGAAAAATGTCCGTTGTTAGTTATCGGAAAATCAAAAAAACCAAGGTGTTTTAAAAACATTAAAAAGTTACCGGTAAAATAATAAAGCAAGTAATAAAGCAGCGTGGATGACTACTCAACTTTTCGAAGAAGAAATCCGTTCATGGGATAATGAATTGAGAGATCGAAAAGTATTGTTGTTAGTAGATAACTGTACCACGCATACCATCATTGATGGGTTAAACAACATTAAAATCGCATTTTTACCACCAAATACAACTAGCATCCTTCAACCGATGAACCAAAGTGTTATCAAATGTTTAAAAGGCTATTACAGAAAGAAAATGTTATCGAGACTTATTGAAGATGATGACTTGGAAGCACAAGTGAAAAAAATTAATCTTTACGATTCACTTTGTTTGCTACAAAAAGCATGGCTCAACGGTTCTCAATCAACCATTAAAAATTCATTCCAACATGCTGGCTTTCTTTTACATCCTGTGAACATTGAATTGTCACATGATTTAGAAGATAATCTCCCTCTCAATGAGTGGATTAAACAATTTAATGTACCACAGTCTCTTCAGGATATGGATTTAGACGCCTATGTAGGGGCAGACAATGACTTAGCCACTTCAGCAGATGTTGGCGATGATTCAATAATCGAAAATGTCTTAGCCCAAAACAATGAGGAAGAAAGTGAAGATGATGATGATGAAATGGAAACAGAAATAGTGCCCCCTCAAGTAAACAGGCACTAGACGCTATTCGTATTGTTTCCACGTACTGTCATTGCCACAATATAGATAAAAATTTACAACAAGTTTTCAACATTGAAAATAAGATTGAAGACATGTTTTACGAACTGAAAACCAAACAAACAAAAATTACAACTTATTTTACAAAACGAAATGTACTTTACAGTCGTTGTTCCTTAATAACGAAAATATATATACTGAACTGTTTTTTTTTTGTGTTTGTGTAGCCTATGTTTTATGAGATTTTAATTGTATGTATGTATTTTAAGTAAGTAATTTAAATATTTCACTGTATTGAAGTAATCTACTGTATTAAACATTCGTCATAAAGTAATCTATTTAGTAGTTTTTCAAAGTAAACTTAATGCATGCACCATTCACATATGTACATGAGATTTTAGTACAGAAAAATTAGTACTCCAACTTCCCTCCCCCCATCAATTACTCGCTCTCTCTATAACGGAACTCTCTTTATAGCGGCGGAACCTCATGGTCCCTTCAATTCCGCTATAGAGAGATTTTACTGTACTACAACTAAGATAAATTATAAATCCAATAAACCAAGCAAGGTAAATAATAAATTAATAACATTAATATGCTTTTCCACACATTTAGACAAATCAAAACTTGTGCCAGCGTCACCAGATTGTACCTGACAACCGATACATGCGCATCCATACAAGAGCCGCAATAGTTCACTCTCGTCTTGCATCTCATACTGAACACATTCAATTGTAGAGCGTGTTAACATGCAATACTTTATAATATAATCAGCTGATTGGATGTTTATGAGTTATAATTGTTATTGAAAGACCAAAAAAATGGCTGACCAAATATGTAAGAGAGATATTCAAGTATTGGCAACATTGCTGGCAGGTCATTGGCTAACTATAAAGTGGGTAGAGGGGGGACAGTGCATACGTAAAGAGAGCTCCTCGTCACCCTTCATAAACAGTATAAATAAACTCAACCAGCGATGACTAGATTAACTCGCACTTAATATACTAAATCGGTACACAGAAGACATTAGACCCTCTCCAACGCAACTGTTAGCCTAAGCGGTTTACAATTCACTCGCCGGTGACAAATCGGAAACAGATCAACCAAACTGGCTGTGCTTCTATACGTAAGCTGTGCAAATTACCAGAACAAACGCTTCGCTTTCTGTTGGATTCTGGAAGTGAAGTGAACACATTGATTGAATGAAAGAGCTAATTAAATAAAGTAAATAGATGTCGGTTTATCTATTTAAAACCTCTAAGCCCATCCACCATCTACCTAACCATATGTAGGCCCTACACTATATTTCTTCCCACCATTTCTTGGAACTAACCCGATTTATAAACTATTATTATTTACACTAACACTTGTAAAATCTCAGTCCTTCTAGAGAATTCTGGAACAAAACTTTCCCTTTAGATATTGCCACAGTATTATTAGGTGCAGACCTAGGTTTTGCTGTTTATTGTATTATGCAGTCAGCATATTGTTATTCTGGTGAAAGTTCACTAAATACCGGGTGTTTATAAATGAATAGCGGAGGGGGTTTTAACGCTCTATAATATTTAATACATTATACTTACAGTTATAAATGATACATCAAACGACAGTGCAACTTAAGCAGTTTTGTTTGTTGGCAGCAGTGCACAATGTTTCCACCGCCAGCCGCTAGTAGCAAAGATGGCGCCTAAAGAACAGAAAGCAGTTTATGTTTTACAGTGCTTCTTACCTTGATACTCTACAGCTATGGCTCTTCCCTCAGTTGGAAGATGAAGAGCCAGAGAACTCATTTACCAGCAAAATGGTGCGCCGCCTCACTGGCATAACGAAGTACGCGATTGGCTGGACGTCACTTTACCTGACTGCTGGATTGGCCGCAAGGGGTGCAATGACAGGGCTTGTTTTCCATGGCCTCCACGGTCACCCGATCTGATGCCGTGTGATTTCTATCTTTGTGGGTTCATAAAGGAATCGTGCGTATGTGCCTCTACCAGCAGCTGATCTTCCCGAATTAAGAATCAGGATTGAAGCAGTTGTTGCAACAATTACTCGAGAGACACTAAACAACGTTTGGGAAGAACTCGCATATCGTCTTGACTTGTGTCGTGTGACAAATGGTGCGCACATTGAACACATGTAGGCATTTATGTAAAACTATTTGAGTTGCTCTTTCGTTTGATGAATCATTTATTACTCTAAGTATAATTTATTAAATATTATAGAGCGCAAAAACCCCGCTATTCATTTATAAACACCCGGTACCGTCCGAACAACTAATTTAGGTGTTTCGTTTTAAATTAATATCAGTAGATATATTACATTAACTGGACAGTGTTATGCATAACTAGACCAAGCCCCAAAAAGTCATTCTTAGATAATTGACCTCAAAGTTTCTAGTTTATTAAAAATAGGGTTTTTGATCAATTTTACAAGTTTTTGCACTAAAAAATAATTACCATTTCTTAATTTATTTGTAAAATCTCAACTTAATGCAATTTTAAATAATGCTACAAATAAATAAAATGGTTGTTGGTCTACCTGTACTTATTTTTTGATGGGGCATTTTTGTAGGAAGTCAGGCCGATTCTTAGCTTCACACATGTCTTCCATCCTTCTTGCTTGTGTTTTTTCTGCTTTTTCCAAATGTAAATTTTTTTCTTCTTTCAATTCTTGAAGCTTTACCTTATCAATACAATGGTTTATTTCTATTTCCAATTGATTGCACCGACTAGAGGTATCTTTTTCAGTTTCTTCATTTGCAGGTTGAATTTAGACAAAAATATTTTTTATAAGATGATAAACTTACAGGTTTAATTACTTCTGCTGAGTACAAATTGTGCATTTTTTCTACTGTAGTATCTTCTGTTAGAAATTCTGCCACTGTATTTGTTCTTTTGTAATGTGATTTGTACTTAAACTTTTTAATGTGTTCATTACTTCATGTACACACGGGTATCATTTATTTTATTTTTACCTCCACCGACTCCACGAAAATCGATAATTCCTTCTGAGCGTTTATATATTTTTTTTGTATTCACTTTACAGCTTGATGTCCTTAAAGTCTGTAAAAAGAAAGTTTTACACACAACCATCCGACACATTTTATACATCCACAATTTATACTGCACATTCTTTTGTATGATGTTTTTACTATTTTTCGTTTAATGTCAAACTCTTGAACCATTGAAAAAATTAATGCACGCCGGGCGTCATGTGATTCCACACTGTCAAATTTATCAAATTCTTTTCTGGCATTTTCCTCTCCTACTTTTTCTAAACAGTTACGGGGGCAAACGTAATGTCGGAACTCTTTAGCTTCTTTAAATACATTATTTTGCGTGTAATAATCTTTGTTTTGGATACAAAGTCTTTTCCTTATCTCTCGGTTTTGGTTTTGATACTTACGTTTCCTTTCCTTTTTTGGTCTTCCTTTTAGTAACTGATTTTCATCTGGTTCAGGTTTACAAAAATAATTAACTGCACTTCAGTATCAAAACAAACCAGGTTAGTTACAAAACAGCTGATGTTTGGTCTGCTGTGAACCAGTGTAGCCACCTGTTCTATTTAGAATCACTAGACCAAAGACCAGTAAAAGGCACTTGGTCTACTGTTGCAAAACTGAACATTGGATCATGGCTTTTGGTTTTGTAATGCAAAACAGGAAATCAAGCTTACGTAAAGTGGCACTTGGGTTTTTTTATATATTTCATGACAACCGTTGCTAGGAGACGAACGGCGATTTTTTTCCAAATAAGTTATATCATTTCTCAACAGAATGCGCTAAAATCCCATTTTTTACAAAATGGCGCTTGGTTTAGTTATGCATAACACTGTCCCTGACCAAAGCCTTTTAATATCCTTGGTAAGGATCTGTGGATTCTTTACTCTAATTTTAAGTAATTCCGAGTAAGATATGGCCAGTCAATAGTCTGTCATAAATTAAACCCAATCGGTTAAAAACTACTGTCGAACAAGTTCTTTTCAATGCTCGCAAAGAGTCATAATCGAATTTGGATGTAATTGAAAATGCTAGAAATAATTCCTGGCTGCAGAATGTTCTTCATCCGGTTCTGGCGGTAATAGTTATAAACTAAGATAAGATGAGATTATTGCAAGCAATGTTATTCGGAGTATAGCCACCTGTTCATACAAAGCAAGTGACTCGGCTACTTCTGTTCATGCTTTTATTTTGAAAACAAATAAGATGCAGTAAACGTTCGTAAAACTGACACTACTGGGGCATAGATGAATACGACGTTGTCCGACGGCCATATATTTCAGTAGCCTATTTATACTGCTTGCTATCTGTCTATAACTTGATCGCCTCCGTTAGAGAGGAGCAAATGTCAATTGTAAAAACATTATATTTTTTAAGTTACTAAAACTTCTTGGAAATTACGCACTTTTATATAACAAAGTATTTTGTATTTTTTTGTTCTATAAAATTATTTCGAAAAACCATTTCTTTTTTTAAATACATTGTCATTGTTCAACAACTATTTCCTACTTAGGCCTACTCCTACGCGGTTCGTCCAATTTAAATATCTTTCACTATAACTAAATTAAAAATTTTCTCTTTATTTCTTTTCCTTCAAGTGTACAGTTATCTTAAAAGACCGAAAAGTTTCTCGCATGCTGACTTTTTTTATGCCGTGTTTCACGATTTAACAAATGATTTTAAGATAATACCTCGTAACTTAAAAAGTAACGATTTTCTGTTAAATATTATGTTAATCCGTGGAATAGTTGTTGAACAATAACGATGTATTTGAAAAAATACGGTTTTTTCAAAAACAAAACTTTTACTAAATTATACAGTATCTCACTAAACGTGTGTTTTTCTAAAGAATTTTATAGAATAAAAAAAAACATTGAAATACTTTGTTTTATACAAAATATATCATATCTGACAAGTTTAGTTAGGTACTTAAAAAAATTAGATGTAGGCCTATGTTATGTGAAATGGTTTAACAAGCCGCATATGCTGCGGTGATGCCCTCTGCCGGCGGAGGCCATCAAGTTATAGACAGACAGTAGGTAGTTACTACGCTGCTATATAATTTTCATGTCTTATATTTTATCATTGGTAAAACAACCGAAATGCTACGTATAGCCCTAATAGGCTATTTATTACATTATCAAGAATTGAAAATTGCGGCATTTGCTGGAAAGGCAGTTTAGGAGCGTGTAGGCCTACGCCCAAACCTCTACGGTAGTAAGCCTATTATGTCTCATATTTTATTGCAAGTTGGAGTTGGCAGCTGGAGCTGGTAACGACTAAGTCAACGTCAGACTACCTACTCGTACTCGTGGATCCATAACGATTGAAACGTACGCCTACACCCTCCCACTTAGGCTACTATATAACTGCGATACAATATTATTTATTGTTGATCCAAAGCCTTTTTTTAATTAACGTCCGACCGTTCCGCAATTGCTGTTAATGCAGACGATGAAAGGGATGATAGATGAAGTCGAGTTATAAAAAAATGCCAACCTGACCGGGAATCGAACCCGGAGCCCCGGCGTAGAAACCAGTTGCGCAAACCACTACACCACAGGACTTTTTGAATACTCATGTTGCGATTCAGTTGCTCTGTCAGGGATTTGGCCAGCATGGAGCATAAAAAACACCTACAATATGATGGTGAGTTCATAAATTTTTTTTAACGGTGGAATAGTCGTTAGGCGCATTAAGCTCTTTGAATTACAATATGAGGATTTGTATCCGACCAGTACAAGCAGTTATGCCGATTAACGTGTCCATTGAGTTTGAAACATGCCTCAACGGACCATAAAATTGATCGCAAAAAGTTTGGATCTGCTTCTGCACGGATAGCGACTGTCTCATAGAATTCCAACCGCCTGTCACTATCATCCTCATGAAGCACTTGGAGTAAAGATGGATGAAATGGCTTCAATTTTAATCCTTCATCATCCTTTGCACGTAAGTTCGTGATAACCTTAGTTCAGAAGATGCATGAAAAATTGATTTACCATGACAGGATACAACGCTTCAGCAACCTTTTGTAGGTTATCGTCATTGCAAATCGATCGTGGACGACCACACTTTGGGGCATTTAATATGCTTCCTTTGATTTCAAATTTCTTATTTAACTTTCGTAAATGTTGCCGAGTTGGTAACAACACACCTGGATACTTATCACTAAATTCTTCCAGTACTTCAGCAGTATTTTTACGATGCTTCTACAACAACTGAAGCATACAAACTCGTTGTTCAGTTGTAAACATTTTAAAAGTACCGTTCAAAGGATAAAGATAGTAACTACACGGAGACTTACCTCACACTAGCCACTGTTACAGACAACTATTGAATGTTGTATGTGATGCTGCCAACATTACACTATTACCAACTTATCAAAATGAAATGTCCCATCTCATGGGAAAACCGACATATGGGCCATCCGGTACTGTAATATAGACTTGCAGAGAATGCTTTACTTTCTTCTCAAATCTTTTACCAGTATATATATGGTTAATATAATGAGTTTTAAGAAACTTTTAACAATCACCTTTTTCACCACCACTTTCCTATTCTTTTTTCTTCAACTTACAAGCACTTTTGCGGTGCACAGTGCTTCATCAGGTAATATCATAAAAGCTTCTAGAAATATTGTGAAGAATACATCATCTATCTTAAATAAAAAATAAATAAATAAAAAAACTACTGCTACTGCTATGTGTCGGTTCATGGAACTAATATTTTATTATACATAATTGAACAATGACAATAAGCTGAAACCACCTATCATAAATTTTATATAGGTAATAAAATATTAGTTCCATGTACCGACACATATAGCAATAGCAGTTGAGTTTTCTATTTCATTATCGGTCTGAATTCAAACTTTGACAAAGGAAGATAGATGAATAATTCTTCAGAATATTTCTAGAAGCTTTTATGACATTACCTGATGAAGTGCTTGTAAGTTTAAGAAAAACGAAAAGGAAATCGGTGAAAAAAAGGTGAATATTAAAAAGATTTTAAAACTTGTTATATTTAGATGGATTCTGGTGCTACGATGATACATAAATGAATATAAATAATACGTGTGTGTAGATTACAGTAGTCTCAACATTAAGATTATTAAAAAATATTTGTTAAAATAAATAACCAACAATCAGTTTCACTCAGCCACACCGAATACAAAACCATCTAGTAAAACGAAATAAATAATAACAACACAGCATTTATTAGACAATCACTTTATTAAACATCATACAAAATACAAAAAGTATGTAAATCCATTCATTCACTCCTTTGGTATCTGTTGCAATCAATCATCTTAAAAATAAATACTAGTCTTACTTACTTACAACCACTATAAAGAGTATTAAACCACGTGATGATGGTGTGCCACTTCACACCGACTCATTTCTTCAAATACGAGGCGTGTTTTTTAAGTAAGTACCGTTTTGGAATTAAAAAAAGACATGCAAAGATATCGCAATAATTTTATTTTTACATGAAAGCCTGTACCTTAATCTACTTTTCTACATAATTTCCGTGAATATTGAGGCACTTGTCATAACGTGGCACCAGTATTTGAATACCCTCCTGATAAAATTCTGCCGCCTGATTTGTTAACCACTGCATCACAAATGTTTTGACTTCGTTATCATCTTGAAGACGCCGACCGCCCAGGTGTTTCTTCAAGTGCAGGAACAAATGGTAGTCGCTGGGCGCCAAATCAGGGCTGTATGGAGGATGATCTAGAGTTTCCCATTTAAATGATTTGATGAGATCTTTGGTCTGATTAGCCACATGTGGACGGGCATTGTCATGCAGCAAAACGATACCCTTACTCAACTTGCCACGTCTTTTGTTCTGGATTGCATGACGCAGATTTTTCAATGTCTCACAATAAGACGCTGCATTGATTGTCTCATTACGAGGCAGAAACTCCACTAGTAATACTCCTTTTCTGTCCCAAAAAACTGTGCACATGATTTTCCGGGCAGAAATTGTTTGCTTAAACTTCACTCTTTTGGGTGATGATGAATGTCGCCATTCCATGGATTGTTGTTTCGATTCTGGTGCGACGTAGGCCACCCATGTTTCATCACCAGTAACAATTTGGTCTAAAAAATCTTCACCTTCATTGTGGTACCGCTCAAGGAAAGTCAATGCACTGCCTAAACGTTGGGTTTTGTGCAAATCCGTCAACATTTTTGGAACCCAACGTGAACACAATTTCCGGTAATTCAAGTTCTCGGTCACAATGCGATACAAAACACTATGAGAATATTGAGGAAAGCAGTCGGACAATGATGAAATTGTAAAGCGTCTGTTTTCTCTCACCTTTTCGTCCACTTTCTGCAACAAATCTTTACTAACGATCGAAGGACGCCCACTCCGTTCTTCATCATGCACATTTGTGCGACCATCTTTAAATGCTCTCACCCATTTCCTTACCATTCCATCACTCATAATGTTTTGTCCGTAAACTTCAACGATCTCACGATGAATATCGATCGGTTTTACGCCTTTAGCATTAAGAAATCGTATAACAGCCCGTACTTCACAATCAGCGGGACTCACGATTGTCGGAGGCATCTTAAACACTCAGTAAACAACGTATACAATGAAGAATCAGACTGTAATGGCGTCAGTGCGTAAACAAGAGATGTAGGTAACCAGCGCGCATGCGCGGAACGCCGACCGTAGCGCTGCGGCGGCGGAATCGCAAAACAGTACTTACTTAAAAAACACGCCTCGTAGTTTCACTAAACGAGTATCTTATTTATCCAAAATATTTATATATACAGATTATAATTAGTGTACGTAATATAAAAACACACAACAAGCTGCTGTCAACAGAAAGGGATCAGGTACTTCCGATAAGAGTATCATATTATGATATTGCTTTTAAGTGCGGTGCACGTTTATCATTATTGTTGATTTCTGTATACGGTTTAAATAGCGCATTGTATTCAAGTAGATGGCAAATAAATCGTTTCACTTTAACCTGACAACTACTAAACCGTGTTCAAACGAACCTATCACTGTATCACACCTTTCGTGATGTTTCTTTCCCATCGGATAGCCTCTAACATAACCGATCGATGTAACAAACCGATTGTCGCAGATACACACAAAAATTAAATATATTTGCCACATATTTTCTATTAAATAGAAAATTGCTCTCCTTTCACCCAACCGATTTCTCATTGATCATTAATATAATACATCGATGATATCAGTACAGGTGGCTGGCAAACATACACTCAACTTTGTAAAAGAGCGACACAGAAATTCACGGATGATAATCATGTCACTGAATCAATCGGCCACTACATCAAGAGTAAAGCGATATACAACAGATAAAAACTATAAACTAGATTTTTTAATTTGTTTTCCACGATCTTACACTGCTGTCAAGGCGGATTGAAACACGTGAAAAGTTGATTGTTTTCATAAATGAATAATACGATGACAACACATACAAATTCTAGTAGTTTTCACCGCTTCAAAATATTAAAACATTTTTCATCTGAAAACTTCAATAAAAGTAAATCATGTTTAAACCGATAATTGAAATATGTTATGATTCCGTTGAGTTTGCAATCTTAATTTGAAATAAGTCATCCGATTATGTACGACCGAAATGAGAATAATAAATCGGTTTATCATACAAAACTACTGTTTGCAGTCACCTGTCAGTGTCAAATCAATCTATCTATCCTTTACACTTTAAAACTATATTAACATTTTAAGATATTACTACTACCGGCCATTTTTAGTTGTGGCTAGTACAAAACAAAAATTAATAGCCAGTTTTTAATATAGTATAAAAAAAAAGACAGATGTGTCTAAATAACATGATAGTAGATTATGAGGCAAAGTGGACGTGAATCTGAGTGGTGCAGAAACAGAAAAGTCGCTGAACCGGATGAAACCACAAAATAAGTAATTATGCACAAACACAACAGCCACTCACTCAATGTAACCATAAATGTATACACATTTTCAGATATACTGCTGCTAGCTAACGTCGTATTGTGCAACAAACAAAGCCTCTCCTGGCCCCACTCACTCGACACAAAGATCACATCCTGACATTCTACCACGGCACATAGCAGCAATTTTTCTCTTTCTCTTTCGAAAGACTACAGAGGTGAGCACGGTTGGTAGAGAAGGCTGTTTTCAACTGAACCTATTGCATGTCTGTTAATAAATGACAACGGTACTTTTCAACAAATACTAGATTCATTTTACCTCGGCACAAAAGAACAAATCTTTCTCTTAAAGAAGAGATGCCGGTATTAAAGAGAGGAGATTATTTAAAGATAAAAGCTACATTTACCGCTGCAACAGAAAGGTCAATAAAAAAACTGACATAACTGTCTGTTACGTTCCTGTACTAGCAAATGGATTCATTAAAAAATAACTTAAAACATCTTTATGAACTTATGATCGATGTTAGAAGCAGTAATCTAATCTGAAAACTCAAGTGCCGCGGCTACACTCAAATACCAAACAACACAATGTACAACCGATAAGATAATACGCTTACTTTATTCCATTTCAAATTTACCATCATCAACATCTAAAAGAAAACAATAACTATTTAAAACCAGGAAATATATCTACACATTTTAATCGGTAATTAATGAGCAGATAATGCATCTAAGTGGAAGAGAGAGAGACAGTGCAAGTATCACCTGGTTACTGTAGTTGTATTTCACAACACAGTTTTAAAGAGAACAGTATCAGAACAGGGCCACTGTCACGTGTGTATTTGTCTAAGTGAATTACGTATTTTCTTTGTCTATTTATGTTTCCAGCTCATCGTCTTTACTACTGTAATGGTTTTGAAACTGAAATAGCCGAAAGTGCTTAGAAAATGAACATATCTTCTGATGATGAAGACAAACTACAACCAGATAGATGATCAGAAAAACTGCGTTACGTCTAATTATGAAGGATATGAGTAATGTCCGTCCAACAAATTAACAAATAAATACCTGCCATTAACACTTGCTCCTTATCAAGACGACTTATTTTAACCATCATTTTTATCAAGGTACACTCCTAAATTGAACACTTGTACTATACAGTCAAGCTGCTGTAACAATAATAAAATAAATAAATTGCCCAACCCGCCTCGGGCTTGGATACAACAATGGCCACCCAACAAGTACACAGTGGCTGCATCACCATTCTCCTTGAAATTTATAAAGCACGCACCAATTCATTCTAAACTTCTTTTCCTCCATTCCCAGACAGTTCACTCACCCTTGGGAAAAAAAAACTAAAACGACCAGTGAAATATGTCTAAATGCGCACAAGTGCAGTTTCCAAGAATCAGTCGACATCTGATCAAGCAAACGACATAAACACTTTTACTGTTGAAATCAATGTTTTCACCGACTTCCAATTGTTATGCAAGACACAACCGAGACAAATTCTCTTGAACAAAATTGTCAAATTTAATAATAATGTTTCATCCTATCTATCGCTAATAATTTGTGCAATACAAAAGGGCTAATACGACACCGAATCACCTGAGATCTCAAATCAGTTTAATTTTTGAAAAACATCATGCAGCAAATTTTAAATTCAATCTCTGTTTGCGTGGACCATGCTGATAGGACTGTCTGTAAATAAAATCTAATTGAAATCATATTTATTATTTAGCGTATGGCTTTTCAAGACATTTAAAAATCAGCATCATAATTGTTATATATTGGGATATTTTCATTATGAGCAGCGACTTTAATTGAAACAACCAATTTGGAGATGCAGACGACTGATTAAACCACATACAAGAACTGTATCAGGCGGTGATGGGATGATGGACATATTCAGGCCCAACCAACAGCTACTTTTTCACCATCTGCCTCAACATCACTTCCACATCTACCTGATTTTTCCTGATGCAGCAAAAAATTAATTCTCTCTGATATAAGGTCAAATGTGACACTTAACTTTGCTCCAGTGAGTCGTCAGTCATCAGTGGAAATATTGACCACCGAGTAGAACTAAAAACAGCAGTAGAGCAGTAGAGTATTGGACTTGCAAATTATAAAAGTAGGAAAAGTGGTATGGGCGGGCACGGTGATCATTACACACAGGAAGACGCAATAAATAAAATTGTTGGCATAACCACTTTTGATGGACTCTTAACTAAGTTAAGAAAGAAATTTGATCATTAAAACGATTAAAATTGACAAGTACTCATCTAAACACGATGAACATGATAGAAGGAGATGGGATCACTCGGTCAAATACCAAAACACATAGTACACATTATAGCATGATAGCTCCAAATGGGAGGAGCTTGCTGAAACTTTGCAAAAGTACGAATGTTGATCAGCCTGAATCCAATAATATCAGTAAAGAATTTCATTTGGGTCTAATATGCACGTCTCATCCACCAAACACATCTATTTTTACGAAGTAAGTATTTGGTGAGAAGGACGTAGTGTTTGTAGCTCCTGTTAAAGAAAGAAGTATTTGTGAAATAAAGTATCGATAAGTATTTATCTTGTGTTCTAACTTAAGTTTAATAACTAGTTTCACGTATAGTAATTTAGTTCGTCCATTTTTTCAGCGATATTTTTTAATTTTTACAAAATAAAGTTAGTCGTAATTTTGAGGTTAGGTCTAACCCGTAATATCTCTGTGATCTCCGTGAAAGTTTGTGTACCCAATAAAACGTTAAAAGTTTGTTTTGTTTTTATAATAATATAAAATATTTTAAAATTAAATAGATATTGTTAAGAATGGCCAGTAAAATTGGAACATTAGGTAAAAACAAGACCTCTCCACCTGTTACGCGGTCGAAAATAAACATAACATCCCCCATTAGCCTTGAAAGTAAAGTAGCTAAATTAATTGAAGAACAAAAAAACATTAGGGAATCCATAATAAATAGCAATAAACAAAACGAGGATATAAGAAATAAACTGGAACAAGAGATAGCTTCACTTAAAGAGATAATTAAAATAAATGAAAATGATCATAAAGTCAAAATTATTAAACTTATGGAAGCAAATAAAATTTTAGAAAATGAGATAAAATTAGTTAATTTAAAATTAAAAAATGTGGTAGGGTTAAATAATAATAATAATAACAACAACAGCAAAATAAATAATACCCCTAAAACCAAATCTAATTCAATGGTAAAAAATGATCCAAAGAAACTTTTGTACAGTGAAGCATTAGGATCTAAAAAAGCTACTAAAATAAACAATAAGAATAAAAACAAGGTCTTGGTGCTTGCGGACAGCCACGGACGTGGGTGCTGTGATCTGTTAAATAAAAAATTAAATGATTTTGATGTTAGTGTAGTTTTTAAGCCGAATGCCCCTTTAAAAGAAGTAGTAAAATCAGCTAAAGATGATTTAAAAACCCTTAATAAGAATGATCATTTAATAATTATCGGAGGAACCAATGATATCAGTTCTAAAAATTTCCAAAATACTCCTCAAATCTTAAAGACAATTGAAGAACTGGTTCCAATGAGCAATAAAACAAATTTAATCATAAATACAACTCCTGTTCGACATGACAAGCCAGAACTAAACAAAGTAATAAATACACTAAACCGTGATATTCATAAAAAAATTAATAGCCTAGAAAATAAAACAGTAAACAGGATTAAAATTAATTTCATCAATGAAAGGCTTAATCGTACCAATTACACTAATCATGGGTTACATTTGAATCAGTCTGGTAAAAACGTGTTGTGTGATAGGATAGCATCCCTCGTCACTTGTATACTCCCTGACAAATTAAAAGCTAAAGAGTCTTTTTTAATGAGTTGGCTGAAACAAGGGGTAAAGAGACAGGAAATATAAGGTTAGGTTTTATTGGTGAAACACAACTGAAGAAGAGATCACACGTTTTTAATTACAGTAACGGTAGGTTAGGTTTACATGATGTCAAGTTAGTAAATAGGCTGCGACCAGCTTCCATAATTGGAGTCAACACAGTTGTAGATAACCATAATAATCAGGAAAATAATGCATCCCACTTCTCTATTTTACATCAAAATATTCAATATTTAGGGAATAAAATGGATAGGTTAGATATATTTTTAAGTTCTGAGAACCCATATATGGTGGTATTTACAGAACACGGGTTAAAATGTAATGAGATGTCACTAATAAACTTTTCAGGGTTTTCTATTATTGCTTCATATTGTAGGAAAATGCACAAAAGTGGGGGGGTTTGTATATTAGCTAATGCAAGTAAGAAACTTGACACTCGTAACTTACCTTATTTAGAACGGTTTTCTCGGGAAATGGATATTGAAGTGGCTTGGGTAGAAGTTAGGTTAGAAAAGAGGGGAAAGATGGCTGTGGTGGGTGTCTATAGATCCCCTAATGGTGACTGGGGTCAGTTCTGTTTATCGTTCAGTGAACTACTGGAAGTTTTATCAGAACGATATGTAAAAGTGGTAGTTTTGGGTGATTTTAATGTAAATCTTGCTGTTCAAAATAAAATGGCTGAACAGTTCAGGGATATTGTGGAGATGAACAATCTTGATATAAAAGTTAAAGGTTATACAAGAGTTACTAGTCACTCACAAACCATAATAGATAATATTTTAACAAATATGGTGAGTTGTCAGGTTAGGTTAAGGGGTTCAGAGCTCTCTGATCACGGGTACCAAGTATTAAGAGATTCAGGATTTAGGTAGTCATGTCCCTAATCAAAAAATTATTAAAGAATTTAGGCAGGAAGACCAAGGGAATATTAATTGTTTGTTACACAGTTTATCCAAAGAGGATTGGAAGACTGTTTTCAATTCTTCTGACATTAATCAGAAATATCATAATTTTATTGAAACATTAAAATTTCATTATAATAGCAGTTGTCCAATTAAAAAGAAAGATGTAAAAAATATTGTCAGGGAAACAGATGAGTGGGTCACAGGGGAAATTTTGAAAATGAGGTCTGAAGTTAGAGATGTATACTCAGATTTTCTTTCACATAGGACTACCTTTAACGAACAAAGGTACAAAACTATTAAAAAACATTATGACAGAGAGGTCCAGAGAGCTAAATGCAAAAAAACTGCTGAAGTCCTTCATAAATCACCAAATCTAAACTCAGCTATATGGGAAATAATAAATAAGAATCGAGGTGTAGTTAGCAACAAAGGTTTTACTGACATACCTATTATTGTTAACAAAAACAATGAACCTATACAGAATGGTGTAGAAATTTGTAATTATTTTAACAAATATTACCAGGAAGTAGCTTTAAAACTTAAACAACAGATTGGGGAAACAGTGGGATGTTATGATCCAAAAGGTAACAAGGTAGTAAATCAATTCTTATTTAGCCTAGTTTCAAGTGAGGAATTAGAATCAGTTATTGATAGTTTGAAAAGTAAGAAAATATGTGGGTTAGATGGGATTTCTAGTATAATTGTTAAAGAATGTAAACATCTTTTAATTACTCCTCTCCTTCATTTGATTAACTTCTCACTCGAAGCAGGTGTATTTCCAAACAAACTGAAGGAGGCTAAAATATTGCCTATATTTAAGAATGGAGATAGCCAGTTAGTTGAAAATTTTAGGCCCATAAGTATTTTAAACACAATCAGTAAAATTTTTGAAAAGGTAGTATTTATTAGGTTAATCAGTTTCTTGACTGAAAACCTAATCATCTCAGAGGATCAGCATGGTTTCCAAAAAGGTAGATCAACTAAAACTGCAATTGTTTCACTTGTGGAGCAAGTAGTTGATATATTGGATGCCGGGGAGAAAGCATTGGCAGTGTTTCTGGATCTGAGTAAAGCTTTCGATTGTGTTGATCATGAAATTTTATTGAAAACACTAGAGTCATTAGGCGTTAGGGATGTAGAATTGAAATGGTTTCAATCTTACCTTATTAATAGATTACAGTGTGTGGAGTTAACTAGGGTTGTTAGAGGGAAACTTACAAAGGTTGTATCTGGAAAGCTTGAAGTCAAAGCAGGCGTTCCACAAGGGTCAGTTTTAGGTCCAATTCTGTTTCTATTGTACATTAATAGGTTACCAGAAGTCATACCTAATGGCAGAGCTTTGTTGTTTGCTGATGATACTTCAGTAATCAGTAACAGTTTACTGGTAGATGCTCTTGAAGTAAATACACATGTTAACATAGAGTCCGTAGTACAGTTCTTGAATCAAATGTTAAACAGTTAATGGGAAAAAGTGTCAGTACTTACAGTTTAAAAATAAACATAACGTTAAAGAAAGTAGAGAGGTGGATGTATTTATTCATAATAATAGTTTAGAGCATGTAGAAACAGTGAAGTTCCTGGGTGTATCTCTAGATAGATCTTTGTCTTGGGACTTCTATACCAATCAAGTTTGTAGTAAAATATCATCTGGGGTATTTGCACTAAAACAAATTGCCAGATTAAATGATAAAAAATTACTAATGGCAGCTTATCATGGCCTCATTCTGTCTCATATCCGTTATGGTATTTTAGTATGGGGTAATTCTAGCATGGGTAATATAAATAGGGTTTTTAAAATTCAAAAGAAAGCTATTAGGTGTATGGTGGGAGCTAACCAGCTAACCTCATGCAGGCCACTATTTAAGGAGCTTAAACTGCTTACAGTTCCCTCCCTCTACATTTTTGAGGTGATTATGTATGTTAGGCAAAATAATTTTATGCAGAATTTCAATGTTCACAATCATAACACGAGAAACAGGAATAATTATTATGTGGCTAATCACTCCACAAAATTGTTTGAACAAAAACCTACTTATGCAGGGAGAAAATTCATGAATAAATTACCCCAATCTTTAAAGTGTTGTGAGGATTTGAATTCTTTTAAAAAAAATCTGAAAAATTACTTGATCAGTGAAACTTTTTATAGCGTACAAGAATTTCTTTCTTGATAGTAGTGATACATTGTGTGATTCTTATATGTATTTCAGGTGTTATATCTGACGACATGTCCTATACTCCTCCTGGAGTCTCCAGGGCACAAAAAAAAAACAAAAAAAAAAAATTTTTATGAAATATCAAAATTTTATGACAAGTAACACGCTGATGCCAGATTTGGGGTAGAGACTCACTCGACTAAATAAAATATTGAAACGATCTATAGAAGACACAGGCCAGAGAATTAACTTTTTGCCTACAGTGTTGTTTTTCTTTAAAACTAACAAAATACTGTTGTCAAATGATATACGTAAAATAAATGTAAATAAATTTTTAGAAACTTGTTCAAATGTGGAAACCCTTCACAAATATTAATATTACAATAGCACATATTTAAACTCATCTTGCAAATTTTACTGCAACAAGTTTGTGGGAATAAAAAAAATTCATATCTAACTACAAAGAACAAAAACGCAGACTCAATGCACAACACCGATCGATCAGAACATCACAGAGAAGAGAATATTCATTAAAATTGTGCCTTTCATTCTAACCGACTCGTGTGTGTACTGTAGCACAGAATCCGATTCTCTAAATGATATCATTATATGGCACATTCATAAATTATCTAACGTCATCCATCACCGAGATAAGTCGGGAAAATGGTTGCCGCATCAGAGATGAACTCTAGGAGGAAAATTTGACAATATCTCCCTTTCTACTTCCGAGTGAATAGATTCCAAAAGTTGGTGGATCGTACGGAAACTGGGTCTTGCTGATGGCTTCCTGTTCCAACACAGTTTCATTAAATCATATATCGCTTTGCAAGTGTTTTCCGGGCAATGGAGTACATTGCCCTCTTTGATATACTTGACAACTTCCTCGTGCGTCATGCCATAGTAAGGCTGTAGGGCGAATGAGAATATTTCCCAAAGACATACACCAAAAGCCCACACATCGGATTCAACCGTGTACTTATTATAGAGTATGCTTTCCAACGGCATCCATCGGACCGGGATCGCATCGTGCTCATCACCTTTATAGTAATCTTGAAGATACATTTTTTGAGATAAACCAAAGTCCGCTATTTTTACCACCATTGTATCATCGATCAAACAATTTCTGGTCGCCAAGTCTCTATGTACAAATTTGCGATCCGATAAGTAAACCATACCACCAGCGACCTGGCGAGCTATTTTAATTAAATCTAAAGGTCCTAACTGAATATCCCTGAACAGGTCTCCACCTCCTTCAGCGGTTCGAACGATGTAGTTACTTGGAGAGCAAGAGCGGAGGAATTCATTCAAGTCACCACGACCCATGTACTCAAACAATAGACACATCGGTTTGCCAACCGCACAAACACCCAACAGTTTCACTATGTTCGGGTGATCAAACTCAGCAAGAAGGCAAGCTTCTCTTTCAAAATCTTCTTGCAAATCTTCAGATGCTTCATCTTTTAACATTTTAACAGCCACCATAGTGAACTCTTCACCTTTCAACAATCCAGGTGCTTTTGCCTGAAATCACAACAAATTTAAATCATTCATCTTATTTATACACTGCTCATTTAAATACAGAGGCTAAATACAGTGGAGGACCCTCAGCCCTCAGCAGTATGGCTCACGGCTCCGACTACCAAGTGACAACTCTACATTTCATTGTAGTTTATATGATTTAATTACACAAGATAAAATATGAATTCATCATCTACTGAGATTAAATTTATCGTTCAGAAACCCTCCGAATAACATTTATAATTTATAAAAAAATTCATTTTATTGAAATGGAAAGTTGAACGGTCTCAAAATATAACCACTTAATATGTGGAATTTTTTACTACGAGAAAAAATAACCGACTAGATTAAGATTTTGAAGACAATATTTTAAAACATTATCATTGAATTACAAAAATTGAATCTGTTTGTAACGTTTCTTTCTTTCTGTAGTCACTTAACTTGTTAAAAAAACAAGTCTACACTTTTTGTTTCTTTGCAATAAAAAACTCTCAAAAGACTACTTCTTGAATGCTTTTGTTTTAGGCTTGAAAATTTCTTCACACTCGAATCTACCATTCCTCAGCCCATTTTAAGCAGGTATTAAACACATGGCTGTTTGTTTCTGTGTTACGAGTTCAGTTGTTTTGTCAGAAAATAGATCTATCTTCATAGCATTTGCAATGATTTCATCATCACAAAGATCTGGAGCTTCATCACCTGGCGCATAGAAAGGGTCGGGTATTTTGATGAGGTACATATCCATAGACACTAACAAAACTAAGTTTCAAAGTTCCATAACACAAAGGGGGGAAATTGAGTCTTTGTAGAATTTTACATGATTATCGGTAGAAAATGTGTAAAATAATATATATTAATTGAACAACCTCATATACAATGGAAAAGATTTTGTTTCTTACGATTGTGTTTCAGACATTAAAAAAAAAAAAAAAATAGTTTCTTACGAGGCATAAACAAAAACCATACTTGTTCAGTAAGTGGTTATAATTATTTATATATTAATAAAATATAACACCAATAATACACTTAGATGATTATTTTAATAACTTAATAATGTCATTGGGCATATGCCAAAAACTTATTTAGAAATGAGGTATAAATTGTTATTTGTGTTGTAGGCTAGCCACTTGGCTATTGGAGTACAGATAAGGCTCTACCGATGCAGACACATGTTCTGCTTTGCCCAAAGGCTAGTGTACTAGAAATTCCCATTGCCATTGCCACAGTTATTCATTCAATGACAAATTTCTTTTCTTTTCTTTTAAGCGGATATCCAGTAGGCGTACACGAGGTGTAGTATGTGGGTATGGTTTAGTATGGTTGCTTCTGAACCATCTGACAAATGACAAATGCTTCAGAATAAAATGCAGCACGATCAAAAAGTTACCAAGTACATACAATATTTTAAAATGTATTTTACTACTTTGTCGTTTAGGTGATCAGCCGAAAGGTAGGTTTCGAATTCTACAGGCTTTACTCAGTAAAACAAACAATCAAGTGGTTAACCATTACCTTCTCACTGAGCGGGAAAATATGCTTATCAGCATGGCAGGCCCTTTGAAAAGCCCGTATTTTCCACCCTGTAAATGACGTCTTCACTTCTTCACTTGTTCATTTACCATAGGGTGTTGTTGTATAATGATAATGAAATTGATAACTGTGAGAGAAGGGAGGAAGGGAGGGAGATAACTGTGACATGTGTTGAATGGGTGGCCGTCTGATAAAAGAGACAACTATATCTATATTTTGTAGCCCTGGAAACACCAGATTGAGTCCATGTAATTGAACACTCCACCTGCCTGTTATGGGCATAGTTTACTACCATTTATCATAAACAGCAATTACTTCTAACTTACATTTTGCATATTTTTTTACCCCATACAGTGAAATCCCTGAAATCCGAAATCCTAGGAAAACTGAAAATATTTTTTATGAATTCAAGTTTAAAATCCATATGAAAAAATGAGAAACTGGTTTATTGTATAATGATATTGATAATGAGCATTTAAATAATCTAAGTTATAACCTTATTTTAGATAGAGTAAATTGTTGAAAAAGGAATAAAGAAGTACATAAATGCAAAATAAGCACTGATGTCAACAAAGATTGAAAATGGAAAACTAACCTTGTCGTGCCAAACCAGTCTGCCTCCCTCAATTTTCCGTTTAATAGAGTATAATTGAGTTGTCAGAGCAGAGCAGAGCAGTTAACAGCAGCAGCAGCAGCAGCTCCGATACTCAATCATTGCGGTTGTGGTTGTGGTAAGGGGCTAAGG
Organism: Catonia carolina; assembly: GCA_035578175.1. NCBI lineage: Eukaryota > Metazoa > Arthropoda > Insecta > Hemiptera > Achilidae > Catonia > Catonia carolina. The sequence goes on from JAQMRL010000001.1 coordinate 19,934,374, forward strand.
GGATTCCAGTGAGTGGCATCGTAACTTGTGCTAATTATTAAGTTAAGTTTTTCTATTTGTGCGCTGGCATTTCGGAAATCGCTTTCTATAAATGGTCAAAAGAAATTGTAGAAAGTGGAATTGCCCTTCTGTGCCAAATTAATAACAGTGTTACCGATTCAACGCAATTCAACTTGCACAGCGAAGAAATACAATATGGTAATCTTAAAAACGCCATCTTATCTGAGGTAAAAACATTATTCGTTGGTGAATCCAACTCAATTAAGCAAGCTATAAAAATTGACTTCAAACAACTAATGATACCGTTTCCGAATTGCAGCATTCTATTGACCGTTTTTCTGATAAGTTCAATGACTTAAAGACGACAAGACGATAAAGTTACATATTGAAGAGAATAATGGATTAAAAATGGATAATTTGAACTTAAAAGTGATGGTCTTGAAGGCCAAATGGAAGAATTGCAACAATACACGCAAAAGAATAACCTTCAACTCCACGGTATTCCCGTAACTAAAGGAGAGAATGTCAGTGAGATTGTAAAAGATTCAGCTAAAAGCGTGGACATTGGACATGAACACTGTTCACAGGTTACCTAATAATAAGAAAAGCCCGGATCAGATTAATTAAACTCCGCCGGTGGTTCTATTTAATTGTACCAATAGAACCGCAAAAGATAATCGGCTGAAACAATATAAGTTGAAGGTCAAGGGATTAAGGGAAAATTCTAATAATTCAGGAAAATTTCAACCTTTTCGTGCCAAAATGATAAACAAAAGTTTGCTGGACAGTCCAATTTAAATGTGCGATCGACCATCGAGTTATTATAAAAAATTACTGTATAATACTGAAGAATTTGCTAAAATGAATAACATTTCATTTGTGTGGGTTAGGAACTGCAATATTCAAAGGGTTTCAAATGTGACTCGACCCAAATGAATAGACAGCAACCCATGACTAAACTAAAATCATTTGGAAAGCCGAGTCGGTAATTACTATATTAATGTGTTTTAATTTTTTGTATTTGTTGTTTTTGCTACAGTGCTTATTACTTATCTTAAGCCTAGTATTATGATTTGTCTTATTATGTTTACGCATTGGTTTAGTTAAAATTGTATTCCTTGTTACAAGTGCATGGGCTAAACAATTGTACAGCACGTTTTACTTGCATATGCTAGCATTCACAGATTCGACCGGACTTTACATTGATCTTCTTTCAAGTGTAATGGACTTTGTTCGACAAGCAACAAATTTAACGGATTCACCAAGTGCTATATTTATAATGCTATCTTTGAAGTGCAGTAACGGAGCACGTACTTATACATTTACGTCTTCTACATTTAAGTTAACAAAACTGTTGATGAAGAATTATCTTTTTTACTGTCTAACTTCCTTCTTTATTTTTCTAATCATGGAAAGAGAAACATCACAGTAGTCAGCCGCTCGCTCACGGCTTTTGTTAAGAGGCACAGATACGCATTTTTGTTTAGCTTCAACTTTACAACATTTTATTACATTACATATTATTTGCATGCACATATTTTCGAGAAATTTTAACACGTTCCGTTTATCTTTTACCAACTATCTAACCAATCTTCTCAGTGAAGTTCTCTAAAAGTTAAGTAACAACAACTGTTAATTGTGATGATCTCTAGGGTGAGTGGAGGGGTGGAGGGGATAGGCAGCTAGCAATTCATTTACAATTTAATCATCAGTTAACAGCCAGTCCTACACAAGTTTATATACACTCGGTCAATTTGCAACAGTTATGTACATCAATTGATACAACAAGTCATTTAGTCTGTTTGTATACTGTACGTAAGACGAATAAACAAAAAGAACACTAGCGGGATTATTTTGAAAACCCAAAAAACAGGATAACAATATCTACAGCATTCACAAAATAAATGTCTTTCAGTCAAACATAAACCACGTCAAACGATTCCGTCATCTACTTTGCATCTACAGTTTATCCAGGTGTTCACCTTGTAACATGAGAAAAGGTAACCGGACACTAGGTAACAACACTGGTGAGTGGCTTACTACATTTCAGTGAATGCCCATTCCTTCTTAGTACGCGTAATTAAGGATATTACACTAATTTATAATTACATATTATATAACACTAAATTATTTACTATTGTTTCCTATTAATTACATTTTCCACTTATTTGTTGTTTTAAAAGTTTAGAAGAAATACAAAGTAGTAGAAAGGGCAGGTTTTATCACAATCTTTAAACAGTAAAAAGCAACCGGTACACGGTATACCCAAAAACCAAACTTTTTACAAATCAACTGATAAATCCTCCAGTTTACTTGCTCATAAGGCACCAGACATTGAAACTTCAAAATGGTTAATATGTAAACAACAACAACACAAAATATTTAAATGTCCCCCAACACTCACAAAAATGTCAGTCCGTAGGACAAACGCAAGTAACACGATTTCACGTGCGCATCAATCACCTTTGTCCAGGAGGACACATGAAAAGCAACTGCAACCTATTGACCAGCTAGCTGCAACACTGTAACGCTCTAAATCTCGTTCACTCTTAGATTCAACCAACTGAGACAGTCAACACGATTAAACACTATCCAGCAGTTTGAAATCAAATATAGATTCAATTCAAGATTCAAACAAAATTACTGAAACGGTTAGTTACTCGTCTGGTGGATCTACTCCGATCAGTTTAGTGTTACTCTCTACAAACAAATGTGCAGACAAATATAGTTGTCCGGTAGACAGATGACATGGCTGCACGACATTCAAGCAACACTCATCATTGAGTTGCTCTAGGGACATCCATCAGCAGCACTTGTTCGGTTAAAGCAAATGCCAAAATGCCAACCACTGCATCACCACGACGATAAAATCAACACATACAAATTTCAACACTAGACTGGACTTTAGAATTGCATAAAAAATCACACAGTAATTGACAACAAAAAAAAAATTAACATTTCTGACTAGAACCTTGCATCGGCCGGTTTCAACTTAAAACACAGCTCGCCAGTTCTAAAAAAAACAATACTACGGTGGATGATATCAAGTACCACACCGAATCTATCAGCTGAAGATTCACAAGCTCAATATTCTCCGGCTACAGTCAGTAACATTGATAAGCACTTGATTTCAGCAGTTAACATTTCATTCGGTTAACATTCACTTCAGCAGTCAGATCATTTTGGAGTATCAAAACAAAAGATGGCTGCAGAAATCATAAAACGCCATTCACAGGTGAAGAACACTTAGCTAATACAGTTAAAAGAAATGATGAAGATCGTTTCATTGTCTCATTACCGGTAAGATCCAGACTCACCAAACTTGGAACTTCAAGAGAAACAACAGCAAAATGATTTTATCAAACTGCTCTTAGACTCATATTTTTTTGGCGACATATTTTGTAGTCACTGACAACAAACAAAATATGTCACCTTTATGGACGATCACGAAAAGCTAAGTCACATGGAGATCGTTAAAGACAAGTCAGTTGGCAGTCCTTCACATCATCCAGTCATCAAGAATGACAGCACGTTGACACCACTGACACAACGACTATCTATAAGCTGATCCACCCGACCACCTGAACAAAGATGTCCTCCTCCCTTCAAAGTTACTAATGATATTGATCAAACAGACAAGTATTCAACGTTAAAAAAGCTAACACTGTAATGGCTTACATCTTACGATCTTTGAAAAATTCTAAATTAAGGAACAGCAATTACGACAGTCAGGTCCACTGACTGGTACAGACTTAAAAAAGGCAATGATCACACTAGTAAAAATTGTCCAGCAAAAAGAATTCAATTGAAAAATAACAAAACTATAGATGCAAAAAGAAAACTTATAACATTATGTCCATTCATAATTGTCGAAACAAGTCGAAACAGTCGAAACAAACCACAAAGCGAGAACAGTGGCTCTTAAGTGAAATCTGAGCTGATGTTTCACACTAATAAACTGGAAACATGGTTTTGACTCTCCGATCAAAACTTGCCCCAAAACATTTTTTTTTTATTCCTTCGTAGGAAATTACAGGGTCTTGGACGTTGGGCCGTTCTACGACGTCCTGGTGGAGGCAACCTTTAATATAGATTATTTTTATCTAGTAAAAACAGGTAAGTGGTTGAGTGAAATTTTCAGGTTATTACCGCTGTGTGGTGTAGAAGAATGGAGACGTCTACTTGATGTATATTATAAACACTCACACTACCTCACAAACAACAAATTCACACTTTAATGTAAAGTAAATTTTTTAAAAATCCTGTTCGAAGGATACACTAATTCACGTGTTTTAAGCACGGTACATTTGAACTAAATAATAATAATAACTTTTCCTAATTTTGTTAGTATTACAGGCTCAATACAATTTTTACATAATATACATGACACATGTGAACGACTACACATAAGATTATTGAAAATAATAAGTTTTTTAATACCTCCACTCGTTCATAAATAGGAAATTATTGTCATTAAGAAATATGGCAAAACAATTTAACGGCTGATTTATTGCATTATAAAACTACAGTATTTAATTTGTTACCAGTTAATACTTATTGTTATTTTTGTAAATGTTGGTGTTTATAAGGAACTAATTGTGAAAATGAGTTACATAATTGAAAATAAAAGTACCAAATGTTTCTTGACTCAGAGTAGTTGTTCAAAGTGGCCTCCTCCTACTTATTGACAATATTTATGATGTACGTGCGTAAAAACTAGTTACAGCATTACGATTGAAATCCCTATGAATTCCCTTGGGAAATTTGACAGGTCAATTATATGAAGACATGCTTCGAAATCATATTACTCCAGCTATAAGAAATTATTTCGGACAAGATGTTAACAACTGCTGGTTTCAACAGGATGGAGCCCTGCCCATTTTTCTCTTTAAGTTCGTGTTTTGTTGAACGATATTTTCCCAGAAAGATGGATTGGTAGGAGAGGAGCAATTGAATTGCCTCCGAGATCACCTGATTTGAGTCCATTAGACTATTTCTTTTGGGGATACGTAAAAAACAAAGTTTACAGAACGAAACCTAACAGTCTGCATTAACTCAAACAAAGAATTCTAAATGAATCTGCTGACATCCCAAGGGAATTCATCGTAATGCTGTAACTAGTTTTTACGCACGTACATCATAAATATTGTCAATAAGTAGGAGGAGGCCACTTTGAACAACTACTCTGAGTCAAGAAATATTTGGTACTTTTATTTTCAATTATGTAACTAATTTTCACAATTAGTTCCTTATAAACACTAACATTTACAAAAATAACAATAAGTATTAACTGGTAACAAATTAAATACTGTAGTTTTATAATGCAATAAATCAGCCGTTAAATTGTTTTGCCATATTTCTTAATGACAATAATTTCCTATTTATGAACGAGTGGAGGTATTAAAAAACTTATTATTTTCAATAATCTTATGTGTAGTCCTTCACATGCTACCTAAATTGTCTATGTAGGCTTAAAGACGGAGGAGGGAGGAATGGCCATTCTGCCCCGATCTGGATAGTTGAATGGTAATATCTCAAAAACGAAAAAAGATATCGATTTCCGGTTTTCGCCATTGAATTTATTTTGAAATTTTAGATTGAAATCATGTATCATATGACCATCATCCTATTTAAATTAAGAAAGTTAAATCCAATATGGCGGATCCAAGATGGCGGACAAAAATTTCAAATATCACCCAGAATAGTTTTTTTGGTGCAACAAGCAATTAAAGTCATTCTGGTCACCTAGTCATGCTCACTTTTCTATAATTCAGCCGTTTCCAGACTTAATGGACACCCGGTATAGAAAGGAAAGTATTGTTTTCATGTCGATTTTAACAAATACACTCTTCACCGGATATACATGTTTTCAGACCTCCTGAACCCAAAAAACATGTGTTTAGCGATTGGTCTGTGTGTGTGTGAACAAAATATCTCAAGAAGAAAACATTGTGTAAAGTTGAAACTTGAAATTTAAGTTATGTACTACAAGAGAACCCGACACGAACATTTTCATCAAAATCGTTCAACTAGAGTAGTGGTTTATTCGTGTAACTGTTTTACTTTTTTGCGATTTTCTCAAAAATGGCTCCTACAATTTTTTTTAAATCGCCTTATTTACTACATTGTTTATGCTCTACAAGACAGGGTACACGCCATGTCTGCTGAAATTCTTGGCAGCATTGTTCTCTTGTAGAAATAATGGTTTTTTTTTCAAATTGTAGCCTTAAAATGCATTTTAGGGAAAAAGTGTACACAATCAAAGTTGTAGACAATTTAAAAATCTACTACTTTTATTTCAAACATTTTTTGTATAATGCTTAATTTAGTGGTAATTAGTGATTTTGGTCTTAGTGTGCATTTTACAACAAAGTGTATATAATCAAATTAATAGGAAATTAAAAGATCTACAACTTTTATTTAAAGCATTTTTCTCTACAGAGCCTAGTTTAGCATGAAAGAGTGATTTTCCGTATTATCAAGCTTAACTAAGGTCATTCATTTTGCGTCTTTCACTCATGATTAAAATAAGGTCATGTTTTTTGTTTATTTCTAATGTTAGGTTATATTGTTCATTATTTGCATCGGCAAGAGAAAGTAGTGTGAGTGTTTCACACCAGATGTTTTTTTTCTCTTCAACTGACTAGTTCTTGTGCGTATTGTTGGTGTTGTTTTAGTTTTTTAGTACATAATTATTCTATTCTAATAATTCATCAATTCAGTTTCCAAGGTGGACGGCGGGCGGATGTGTATCGGCATTACATGCCGTCAGATCATATGATCCGACACAACACTAGAACACTATCTGCGATTAGATTATCTCTATTCCCCAACAATATCGACATGTTATTAAACATTTAACAAAGTTGCGTCTACGCTAAACCTAATAAGTGGTTTCTCTACCCCCATGTTTTATCTACCTTCTCCCACACATGTGATCTTCACAATGTGCACTTGTGGACTGCCTACAAAAGCCAAAACATAACACATAACATGGCTCTGAATAGAGAATAATGTGAGTCAATGAAATAATGAAACTTCTCAAACAATTAAGGAAGAATCACAAATATAAATTCCCTGCATGAGAACACAATGACAATGAAAATGTCATTATTGAGCACTGATTCATCCCGAGTATCTCTTACTCGATGCATCAGATAAGTTCCGTTTCGCTCGGTTACTTTTGTCTCAAAAATTATAACGGGTCAAAATATTATGACCATCACAGAAACCATAACCAAAACCGTGACAACTTGAAAGAAACATGGACTGAAAACTGAATCATAAACTACAAGAAAAAATTCGATAAAAATATTCTTTTTTCAATTTCATACCTGAAACACTCGTCCAAATGCACCCTGACCCAAATCTCTTATATAGATGATATCATTTCTAGGGAATTCTAATTTCTCCAGTTTTGGATTCAAACTCGCTCCAGATTTGTGATACGCAGAATTATTCGGTAACTTCTCTAAATCTATGTTGACTTCCTATAAAAAAATTGAAAAACCACAACAGGTTTACCATCGACATTGAAACAATCACCACTCTAACAGAATGATTCAAAAATACTGTTGAATGTTGTTTGACCAAGATGGTCCAACCAAAATAATTTTGGAAAACTATTAAAACATTCAATCCCAACAAACATTATACAGTCTACAAAATTGTCATAGTTTTCATTGAACTCACCACATAAAAGCCATTATATTACTTCATCTTGTGCATATAAAATGGCTAGTTTAGTAATCGCACTGTTGTTGTACAGTACATGGAATAACCACGGTTTAATGACGAGGAATTTTTATCGACAATCATCCAGTCGCTTCCATGATAATTGATCTGCTAAACAATGGCTACAGAGTTATCCGTTATCTGTTATGTAGACAGTCCCTATTCCACTTTAAGTGACCATCGATAAATTTGACACCGATTTTGATGAAATGGTATTGTTTTTCTAAGCCTATCAAAGCTTTTTATAGCTTGGTACTATCAAAGACTATTTTCTAGAAGTAAGTTATGTGAAAAAGTGACACTTTTACAAAACATAAAGATGAAATCCGGTGGTGAATCGGGCCATGGCTGACATGGCCTCGGATCAGTTTCTTAATGAAATTGCAAATGATTGTAATCAATCACCTGAGTTGCCGTCGGCCGGTACAATAATCTGTGCTTGTAGATACGCTGACACAGAACACCAATCAACATGATAAGCAAAATCGAAGCGAGTCCAGTTGAACCAAGTACTATCAGATAAGGCGGTGACAAAAACTGATCCATCATCAACTCTGTTCGTTTAATAATTTCTGTGGCAGAAGAATTGTCTGAAAAAAACAATGTCATTATTTGTACACTTTTAGTTGGCATTCGCATGCAATGGTTTTAAAGGCCCAACCGACCGATGATTACCATTGAAACATGAAAAAATCTTCATCACCAATACATTGTACATGGCGTGATTCAATTGCCTCTTCTTTTTGTTTGTATGACACCAGACAGAGAAGCAGTTTAAGCAGCGTAGCCTCTATAACAGTGAAAGTGAAAGGGGTACAAACAGCACTGCACAGTACAATTCATCTTACACTGATTGTGAGTGCAGTTTGTCCCCCTTTCACTGTTATAACAGTACACTAAAACTGCATCTCTGGTGTCATATAAACAAAAAGTATGCGCTATTACATATCATATCATTGTAAAACCTATAAAACTGTTGGCTGGGTTTCTTACCAGCCAACCAGCCGATTTTGTTTGATTGTTGTGGCACATAGCACACTATGTGATATACCGAATGACAAAGCTTTTCTAATACGGTCTGCTTTAGCTGTATTCAGTTTAGAATAATATGTGCTAAGCACATTCAGCCGGTAGAAATATCTGTACGGCACTAGTTTGGACTTTTGATTCATTAAGAAGGAGGATTTTTATTACAAAATACAATAACAACAAGACAAATACCTCAAACTACTTTTATTAATCTCATTTATAAACATATGTTCGTCGTAATGGATCATGTAGCCTACCATCGCAATCCAATTTCCAATTGCGATTAAAATATTTCATTCTTCCACTCACCTGTTTCAGCTTGTACAGTTTGTACTTTTATTAATTTATCCATCTAATCATCGCTGTATGACGGCCAGCCAGCACGGCTACACTAACCAACTCAACAATTCATTTCATTCATTAAATATTCATTCATCTTTCGGTTTAATTTTCAATTTTGTACGTCTAAAAGTAACAATATGACAACCTGGAGAACAGTATATATCACTCTGACCCCCCCTTGCCATTACTAAGGCACAATTTTTTGACAGTTAGTCACAAGTTATATGACTATAATACAAGTTATATGACCGAAGCAATGCGACTACGCAAGTCACTAAGACTCAAACTAAGGAAATTCTGGACGAAAACAAAAGTGTAACCTGTAGCACATGGGTAGCCAATACACTTTTGTTACATGACGGGTGTGTGTGTGTGCAAGTACTCAACAGTTTGTGTAATAGTAAAGGTCAATGTACGCACACACCGGTAAACATTATAGTTAAATTGTAGGTGAAAGTAAGCTACTTAGAAACACAATCAGGTTAGTTGGAAATTTTCTATTGATTGGTGAGTTAGGATACCCCACTCAATTCTGTTTTTTAGAAGAAAACCATGTAAAGGCCATATTGTCTCATTTAAAAATACAGTTATAACCGCATTTGAAAGCTTGAATGGTAAACGTACGTATATTGTTCGATCTTGCTTTTATAGCAAAACCGGTCGAATTGAACCTTCGACCTGTAAAAAAGAATAAACGCTCCAAAATTTGTAGAATAACCTATTTTCAGACATTCCTCACAATGAAACTAAAGTGTTCTAATATTTATCTTTTATAACTCTTTTCTACATGCAGCACGTGTTCACAAAATTCCGTGCTTCATATGATAACATATGTCATATAAATAACTGTAGCAATGGGTAAATGACATCAGCTCAAACAGAGAACTCGACTCTTACACACCCTTCAATAGTTAAATAGTGTGGTAAGCGAGGTCGTTTGACATTTTTCTATAATACCGGACTAAAAAACAAAAATAAATGATATTTATTGCCAAATTTTGACAAAAACATACGACTTTGCGTAAATTACAACAAATTTTTCATAAATTTGCTGTAACTGGCGTAAAAAAACGGAGTTTCAGTTTGTTATTTTAAAACATCTCTCGAAGTTTTTTAAATTTTTTACAAAAATTTCAAATTTTTTGGACAAAAGATGGACAAAAAAAGCCAAGTCTATAGGCGCGATCTCAAAATTAGTGTTTGCCGAGTAAATATTCTAAAACCTATCAGTCGCGCAAGGTTAAAACATGAAACACACGTGCTATCTCAATGAATTGGCATTCTAGAAAACAAAGTAAGGGAGTAGGAGCAGTACTCTTGAAAGAATAATATCAAAGTTAATGGCATACCGAAAACACCTGTACAAAGTGAAATGGAAATTCTGTTTTTTTTTTTTTTTGGTTTTTACATCCGACTGTTATGCAATTACTGCTAATGCAGATGGTGAAGGATGAAATGATTTTTTGCAACATATGAAAATATGCCATGCTTGAATGCGATTCGAACCCAAGACCGCAATTCTTTGTGATCTGGGTGGATAGGATACCATCATACAACACGGCTAGGACTCTCACTAGGTCTCTCACCACCCGGGAACAGCTTGATACCTGATTGAAGAGGTACCGACAGAAAAAGTGTATCATGGCTAGCGGTATCAACAAAGACTTTGCAGCGACCTGGCTCTACATTGGGGAACACCTCACACCTGATAATAAGGGAATAAGGTTCTCCTCCTAGCCAATATGAAAGGGGTATGCAAGGCTGAGAATGAGCGGTTTGTGTGGTGCCGTGGGGGTAAATTCAACGTGCGTAAGTCAGAGGGTCACAAAAGTGTTAGTCATCCAGGTTGAAGATATCAAGAGGATTAACTAACTGACTGGTCTATTGAATGTTTTGTTTGTTACACTTGCGGACATCTCTATCGGGGTGAGTTTTGTTTTGTGTCTCTTGCTTCTGGCCAAATTAGCGTCTTGTCTGTTATATTGTAGGTTAAATTCTTTTGGTTCAGTTAAAACGGTAGGCCCTACAGCATTGGGAACATTGTTTTTTGTTAATTATTTTGTAGTGGGTATACTTATTAAGTATAGGCTTATAATCAGACTTGTTTTATCAACCTTTAATTGTTTGTAGATAATGGATTTTTTTCACACGTCTGGCAAGGGCCAACAAAAGATTTTTATTAACATTTTCTTTTTCTTTTTTTTAACATGATTCAAACAAGCTGTCTGAAAAGTGAATTTTTCATAGCCGCCGGTCGTTTGTAATGTCCGTATGTGACAATCTACTAATTTGTGGCTTACTAATCTGTTATACAAATTGATATCTGAAATCTTTGTTTTAATATATCGCTGACGTAATGGGATGCACAGAATGTATAGTCTTCAATGACTCGGAGAACAGCTTTTTCTCTTCTCATGACAGGAAAATTAACTTTGTCCATGTCAATATACGTAGCATTAGGTAAAACTTCAATTTGTTTATTTCCCTTTTTAATAAACATTAGAATCCAACTCGATACATTTCGTGATAATGAATGAAATCTGGATAAATAACGCGGAATTAAAATTCTAAGAAATTGCTGGCTATTCTTGCTTTGCAAATTGTAATGAGACTTATCAAGCTCTTTCGGCTTTCTTATCTAGGTAGATAAGAACAAAAATGCTACTCACTCCCGTGCCGTCTCACCTCGGCCGACTCTAGAAATTAAAATTAAAAATTAAAATTAATAATTCACTTTTTTCTATCAATGCTGTGTATAGGCTCAATGGCGTATCGCCATCAATTTTTTTTACACAAACTCCTGACTTTACTTGCAAAATTTAAAACAAACGTATTCTCTTTTGGTGATGTAAGTGTGGACATATACTTGAAATCAATCAATTTCATTCTTTACTAACAAGTTGTTTCTTAGAAAATACTTCTGAAATTAAAATTAGTAACAAGTTGTTTAGAAATTTAAGTGATTTGCTTTAATTAAAATCACATCCTGATTTTTTATTTCTCAGTTTTGTTCACAAATGTGAAGTGGAAAGTGCAGTTTTAAGTACGCAAAACAAAAAATCATCTGGTTTTGATAGCTTTAATATCAGTTTCATAAAACAGATTATTCACCTAATTTCTTGTTCACTTGTAATTTTGTATTTGAATTTGTATTTTGAATTTTGTATTTTGTCCAGATGTAATTTTGTATTTGAAATTGAAATATATAATTTTAAATAATGCGGCTGTTTAAAATCCTACATAGGATGTTTGATAAAATAATAATGAAGCTATACCAGGCTAAGATAATATTTAAATTTTATAAGTTGAATATAAAACTTCTAAAATCGATTCTGAATATAGATTTTAACAAAAAGTTTCTAAAATATAACACAGTTTTGAAATATGCAACTATAAAAACAAACAATAAAAATATTAGAAATGAATAACAGACAAAATGAAATTGAAATTTTGGAAAAATATTATATTTATTAATACAATAACAGGGAAAAATTAATGAACACACAGATTGAATATGACAATCAACTGATTAAGTTGGCAAGACTGTTTTAAATATAAGACTCAACTAATAAGATATTCCTTATCTACCATGGAGGAGTAGGAAGTTTTAAATTTTGATGTAGAAGAATTCTAATGAATTTAATTTACTGAAGATGTGTACAAGATACACGAAAGCGCTATAAATATCGGTAAGTGTTTTATGTTACCATATTCTGGTGGTTAGAAAATATATACTTCAATTTTAAATAGAGTAGAACCCCGTTAATTCGTCATCCCTCTGAAAAATTTGTCATTTTTTTAGAAAACAACATTGGTACTTAGATATAAAAATAAACAAAATTTTTAATAAGAGTTAAAAGTACAACTCTAATTGTGAATATTTGTCTGTTTATTACATCTCGGAATGCCTTCCTTAGTTACATCCTATGACATATCCATTTCCTTCCTGTTTAACACAAGATATTTTCTACAGTAATTAGACACGTTTTATATTTCCCAATTCGTTTTCATTTACACCGGATACTTAGTCAATGTTTACATAGCTGAGATAAACAGTACGGCCTACACTACTACTTTCACTTTCATCATAAATACATTATGTATGCCTACATTATTGTAAAACGTCATTTCCTTTCCTTTTCTGAAATTACATTAGTGAATTTTATGTCATGTCAGTCAGTTTGTTCGTATCTGTGTAGTAGTGTATACGCATTTTTGTAAACTGTACTAATGGAGCGAAAATGTCTAGTAAATGTGGAAGTTATAAAAGTTTAGAATTGTCAAAAAAGTTTGAGATTCTTCAACGCCTGCGTAAGGGTGAAAGTGCCGTTAAATTATCGAAGGAGTACGGTTTCCCACGTACGTCGGTAAACTATATTAAAAAAAATGCTGAAAAAATTGAAGAATTTATAAGCACAATGGCAGTTAGTGACGGTAATGTAACAACGAGAAAGAGAATGAAAACAGCAGAAAATTCAGAACTTGACGAGGCAGTGTACATTTGGTTCGCACAATGACGTAGTCAAGGTCTACCTTTAAGTGGGCCGTTAATTGTTGAGGTAGCCCTTCGAATGAATGAACAGTTAAATGGCGATCCAGATTTTAAAGCCAGCCACGGTTGGCTAAATAGATTTACAGAAAGACATGGAATTCATCAGCTTGCAATTGAGGGCGAAAAATTGAGCGCAAACAGTCAAGTTATATCTGACTATTGTAATACGTTTAGTTCAAAAATAAAAAGTCTTAATTTAAGTCGTGCGCAAGTGTATAACTACGACAAAACGGGATTGTCCTTCAAAGCGCTTCCTAAGAAAACTTTAGCTTCTTCTTCTGAGAGCTCTGCGGCTGGTAAAAAGTAAGAAAAGAACGCATCTCTATTCTTGTATGTTCTAACGCAAGTGGTTATCATCGACTTCCTCTAGCTGTCATTGGCAAGTCAAAAAACCCGAGAGCGTTTAAAAATATAAATCGTGAATTTTTACCGGTGAAATATTTTACGCAACGGAGTGCTTGGATGAGGCAAGAAATTTTTAGTCAGTGGTTTTATGACCGTTTTGTGCCTGAAGTCCAGCGACATCTTAGAGAAAATAATTTACCTGAAAAGGCGTTACTTGTGATGGATAACGCTCCTTGTCATCCGGTCAACAAACTGGAAGCACTGGATGGTGGCAATATAACCACCATGCCATATTCACCGCCAGCCTATGGACCGAGTTATAGTATCTATCAAGCGACGTTACCAAAGCTATTTATGCAAAATTTAATTTTTTGCAAAAATGAAGTACAGGTAGAAGATTTTTGGAAACTGTACACCATAAAGGATGCGATATATAATATTGCCGATGCCTGGCAAGATATCCCGGAAAAAACATTGAAGTTGAGCTGGAATAAACTGTGGCCTGACCGGATACTAGAAACTGAAGAAGAAAATTCAGACAAAAATTGTAAATTGAAAGAAATTAGTGACAGCATTCCTAGTTTAAAAGATGTTACAAATGAAGAGATAGAAGAATGGGTAAAATCAGACGACACAGATTTAGGCTACGAAATATTAAATGAAGAAGAAATTGTCATCATATTACAAATAGAGAAAATTTAACAGAAGGAACCGAAGATGAAGAATGCGATGATAATCAAGTCAATAAAATGAGCTGCAAGGAAGTCGTGGAGATGCTGACAAAATGCAAATGCATTGACTGGTACTCCGATCAAAAAGACGCATAGGTTGGCGACAAGTTCGTCAATTCGCAACAGAAAAAGAAAGAAATGTTTAAGTGCATAAAACAAATCACAGATTTCTTTAAAAAATGAAAGTGAAGTTTCTGTAAAATGAAGAGTAAATATGTACATATAAATAGTGTTGTATGTGTAGTGATTTTGATAAAAAATTGTGTTAGTGAATGGTTAGTCTATGTTATGTAAGTATTATCCTACTACATATTTACAATTGCACTTATTACTTTGCTATAAAAAAATACTACTAATTTAAAGGTTCAGTACAATATTGTAGTTAAGCCTGAACAAATAGCACTCCTTTTATGACACATTTAGTAATGGAGGAGATAACGCGCACAAAAAAAGCGTTAATTTTTACGTGACCTGACTATATCAACGGCAATTCAATAATTCGTCTTTTTCATTAATTCGTCACCCCCTCGGTCCTGAATTATCAGGGTTCTACTGTAATACGGCTGTTCAAAATCCTACATAGGACGTTTGATAAAAAAATTGTGTTTTTTTATAAAGTGAAATAAATAAATGTTATTATGTATTATTAAAGTTTAATTCAGTCGTTATTTGACGGCCATAGAGGCAACATCGTACCTTATCTGTTTACCTCTATTGTTCAGATGCTATGTATAGATAGATGCCATGAGTTAAATATAATTAATTTGTACAAAGACCAAATGATTAGTTTGTTTTTCACCTGTAATTTACATTGAGATTTATTTAGTCAAGTGTAATAAAAATGCACTATATGTATTAGAGTCATTCACCGTAATGCATAATTGTGTGGGTCTAACAGAAATCAAACTGAATTCCTTAAATCTGGCTAATGAACAATGACATACCAAGAAATATGTTCCGACATTCCGATTAAGAAGAACCTATTCCGACTCGATCTCAACATGTGTGGAACACTTGGATTCAGGTGAAATCCCCCCCTGTTTCTATTACTTTTGACAGTATTAACACATGAATAGGTAAGAATGCTCAGGATAAGAAGATTTTCATCAATTTATCCATTACTCCTGGAAGAGGTAAACTTTTCTCTTAACTTAGAAGACAAAAATCGGGAAATAAAATTAAGTCGGTTTGGATTGATAGGGTGAAAAGAAATGAAGTGCGCAAATTGAATGATGATAATGTTTTCAAAGTTGGCGGTAAGCTAGAGTCTAGTCAATATTAAATCATTACCGGGTTTTATGCAAGTATTACGGATTACAGTTTAAATCGGTATTTATGTACATGGGACTAATTTTCGTTTGTTTTTTCTTTTTTTAGAATTATGTGAGAATTCTTTTCAAGGTAACTTACAGTGGAAAACCTATGTTCCAGTTATTTATCTATTAAAATTAACGTAGAGTATAAATTTCCTTTTTCAAGTTTGTCTTATCTGCGGTGATTTTCACTTTGTAATTATTGTACAGGTGGATGGATGGTGAAGAGTATAAATTATAAAAGAAAACAGTGATACCGTTTTCATTCGTATTGCTATTGTTATCGATTGTTTTTGAAAGGGTATCTATACAAGGAGTATGCAACAAATTTATCTCTTTTCAATAACATCATCACGTCAAGTGGTTTGTTCTTATTATTTCATATCTGTGAATAGTCCAACCAAGTTTTTGAGAAAACATCATTTCTGTTTACGGTAACAAACAGTTATATTCGCGTCCAGTTAACCTACAAAAGGTTCTGCGATATACTGTGTGTGCTCTGGGAACAGTGTACACTTTTGTGTTGTCCGAACTGAGAACAAAGCAGTTACGCATGCGCACTGATACTTTCCCCCCTTTTCCCCCCTTTACCCCTTGTTAAAATCAAAGGCAAACTCGTGACTCAACTAACTATAACTTAGTTTTTTTCTGTATTATGAATAGATTTCATAAAAGTTTATCGAAGAATAGTACATCAAAATATAGGATGATAATATGGTAAAAACTAAAATTTTGTTGGATCTATGGAGAAGAGATGAAACTTCTTGTAAGTTTAAATGCGATTATTAAACAACTGTATAATTTTATAAGTTAATGTCATATTAACTACTGTTGATTAAATAACACTCTCTTTAGTTTCAGAATTAGTTTTAATTATAATTTGTTGCCATTCATTTACATCTAAGGCTATCTTAGAAATTTCACTTCATTATTATTCACTCTGTACTCCATACTCGGTAGTATGTGCCTCATTTACAACGAACCATTTTGATACATTCAGAGTAATCTATTTTTAAATTCTGTTAATTTTTTTTATGTATTTTAAAGTTGTCAGAATATTTTCAAATTTTCTGTTACTAGTCGAATATAAAAGAATTGACTTACACACAGTGACTAAAAAAACATCATATAGGAGGATATTTTACCAACTAGGGTTTTGTTTAGAAAAACTAAACTACATAGTTGGTTTGTCATATTGTTTGTGGCCAAATACTTTAAAAAAATAAATGTTGTGTTCAGTGAGAACGCATATCAGAAACCTATTTTTTGTTAAATTTATATTGTTATAAATGTTAATGTTTAATCTAGAAACTCATTTACGTTTTCCGTATATTTAAATCAGTTCATTCTTAATTTTATGAAAATTCACTAGAAGTACTGAATGTAGTAACCATATTTTTGTCTTGTGGGTTGGAAATTCTTTATCCATCTTCCCCAATGACTTCATTGTTTATTTTAAATGTTTGGATTTTTTTGTTAATCCTTTAATAAAATCAATTAATAATAATAATATTAATTGTATTCTCAAATAGTGTGGCATTAGAAATATGTTACATGTTTGAAATATATATTTTCTAACCACCAGAATACAGTAACATAAAACACTTACCAATGTTTATAGCGCTTTCGTGTATCTTGTACACATCTTCAGTAAATTAACATTTATTACAAGTCAAAATTTAAAACTTCCTGCTCCTACCATGGTAGATAAGGAATAGTCGATTCTTATATTTAAAACAGTCTTGCCAACTTAATCAGTTGATTGTCGTATTCAATTTGTGTGTTCATTAATTTCTTCCTGCTATTGTATTTATAAATATAATATTTTTCCAGAATTTCAATTTCATTTTGTTTGTTATTTATTTCTAATATTTCTAGATTATTTTTTATATTCGACATATTGTGTTTATTTTTTATCATGTGTTCAGTTACATTGGAGAATTTTCGATTTCCTTTTTTATAGTTAGAATAGTGTTCTGTAAACCGTTTTTTAAAAGATCTGGTGGTTTTACCGATATATATTTCATTACATTCATTACATTTAATTTTATAAATTCCACATGAATTAAATTGATTATTTTCTTTTTCTTTATCATTTACATTTGCTTTAATATTATGTTTTTGTAAAATAAATTTTATAGGAAACTGGGGTTTATATGCTATTTTGTATTTATTTTTATCGTATATATTGGTAATTTTATGTATTCTATGATTTATGTAATTATATGCAATGTATTTATTACCATTTTTGTTTATTTCTTCTTTATTGTTTAATGGTAATAGATGTGTTTTTTTCTGATTGATTTTATGTAAACATTTATTTATTAATCTGTTTATGAAAATATTATTGTAACCGTTATTTCTTGCTATTTCTTTAATATAATTTATTTCTTTATTAAATCTTTCTTTATTGTTATATGTGTATATATATGCTCTGTGTATCATGTTATTGTATGTGTTTATTTTATGTATCCATGGGTGATTTGAAAATCTGTTTATTGTGTTATTTGTAACATGTGGTTTCCTAAATATGTCAGTTTCTATTATATTATTTATTATTTGTATTTTTATATCCAGGAAATTTATGTTTTTATCTTTTTCAACTTCACATGTAAATTTAAGTTTTTCATAGTAATTATTCAATTTTTTATTTATAATATTATGTTCACCCTATGTATGAAGATGTGTACAAGATACACGAAAGCGCTATAAACATTGGTAAGTGTTTTATGTTACCGTATTCTGGTGGTTAGAAAATATATATTTCAATTTTAAATAATATCGCTGTTTAAAAATCCTACATAGGATGTTTAATAAAAAAGTTACATGTTTGATGTATATTTTTCCTTTTGAAGTTTTTATTTGTATTTTATATACTAATAATGTTTTGTAATTGTGATTGTATCCTTTACTTTTAATGGTTACCATTTTAATTAATAGGCCTACTTGTGAAATAGGCAATCTCGTTTTATATTAGTTTTTTAGTTTTAAGGTAAGCCTATAATTTAATTAGTCACATAATATTATCAATGCAAATTAACATTGCTTAGTATTTAGCTTTAATAAAAATTATATTTATATAGAAATTTATGTAACTAAGTTTATTTGTAAAAAGAAGGTTATCGCTGTTATTTCATTTCATTTTGTTTGTTTTACTTTTAACCAAATAAAAAGAAATATTTTTATAGAAAGGTCAGTTTTTAAAATGTTTTAAATACTGCCTCATACTTTGTATTCAAACTTTGCCAATAATTAGAAAATATTTCCTTTTGAATGTCATATCAGGATGAGAAAACATGTTTTAACTTGAAGATTTTTAGAATTATTTGAAATTTATTTTCTGTGTTGTATATTTTATAATTTAAATATTTATATTTGACATTCATTGTATTAATAAGAACTGACTGCTGTTAAATGTTATACATTCTAATTTAGAAGGCGTGTTGGTTTTGTCACCACAGCTGGTTAAGGCAGTCAAATTAAAAAAAAACCAAATTATTTTATTATTTTTTATTCAAAATTGTGTTTGTGTTCATTGGTGTTTATTATAATTTCTGACATGGTTATTTATTTACTTTAGTCCATTATTTATTTTTTTATGTTTTATAGTATGTAATATTTGTATCATTAAATAAATAAATGTAGTGTTATAATTTAGATTGTAATTTACTGTGTATTTCTTAATAGTATAATAATTGCAGTAGGCCTATGTATTATTGTTTGGTTGTGAATTATTGATAATTAAGATACTGAATGTATCATATTTAGATTAATATTGTTTTGGATTGTTTGTTTTTTGTTTGGTTTTTTTAATTTTCATTGTTATGTTCATAGTTTGCTTTTACAATAGATGCTCAAAAGACAAGAATGGCTTTGGTTTTTTTTGTAAATTTAGATGGACAAAGTTTTCTGGCAATGAAATTTACTAATTTTTTGATGCATATGTCTGTAGTTTGGACTTTCTAACTACATTTTAAGTACCTAACTGTAAAAAGACATTTTTTTAATTTATTAGTTTACCAAATTAGTATCCTGTATTTTAATCTACTATGGTTTTTTTATTCTTGCCTTATGTATGTGTTAGACTTGTTATAAACTTTTTTTTAGTTCTGTGATTTTTTCAATAAGAATTATTTTTGGCTCCTGTATTTTTTTCTGGGGCTCATATTCATCCTCATTTTCACTTCTGGTTTTTACTGTATTTTTCTTAGTTACCAGACTTTAAACTTGACAGTAAAGAGTTGTAGTTCATTTTTAATCATCTTGTAGCTAATTCTCTCCTTTAAATTGTACTGGTTATAAATTTCTAACATTCTGATAATGTAATCAATTGTCCTTTTACTCACAAGGAAATGCAATTTTCTCAATCTGAAAGCAATTGTCATTGTCATTGTTTTTTTTTTTACCAGTTTCTTAGGTAACTGTTATTAATTAATTTATACACTCATTTATGAAGAGATAAATTTTATGCTCTTCCAAGATCATTCTTCTGCGGCAAAAAACCAAGTTGTTTTGCCTTGCACATTTCTTGCTGCTTTAACCTTTATTTGCACTAACAAATCTAAAATTAGTTTGTATTATTAAATATATTTAATGCTGTAAACTGTTATCATAATTCACTAATCCAGTAGCAATTATTTTTCCTTGCATATTAAAGTGAAACATTTGAATGTAATGAATTTGTCATGGCTTCATTTTTAAATATTAATATCAGTTGTACATAAGTATAGGTAGGCCTATTGTAATTATGGCCCCTTATTAAGTCGTGAAAACTATAGACCATTATTTATTTTTGTACAAGTTAGTATAAACAATTTGTAAATAGATCTTAGTACATAGTATATTTAAATTTTATTTTGTTGTATATATTGTCCAGTTTTTAAAAATCATTAATTAAGTTTTTATTACTTATTTACATACGTACGTTATTGAATAATTAATACTTGTATTTAAAAACTGTGACAAAATTATTGTTAGAACAGTTTATTTCATAAATTATAAAAATATTTCAATTTTTAATATGGTCTTGTACAATATATATTTTCATTTTTTTCCTTTTTGCCATTCTGAGTT
The DNA here is from genome assembly GCA_035578175.1 of Catonia carolina. Taxonomy (NCBI): domain Eukaryota; kingdom Metazoa; phylum Arthropoda; class Insecta; order Hemiptera; family Achilidae; genus Catonia; species Catonia carolina. The sequence goes on from JAQMRL010000001.1 coordinate 19,955,493, forward strand.
GATTTACTTTCATTTGAAGAAATAGAGATCATGAAAATAGGAAACAAATTGTGTAAAATGAGTTATATATATATATATATTTTAAACATGTTGTACTGTGTGTTGAATTTACTTTAGATAATATTAAACCACCAGTAAACACACAAATTAGCAAGAATGATCTTACTGGCAATGCATTGCCAGTGAAAGAATTTTGTAGTGTTTGTGAGTTGACTGATGATGGATCCAGGAATCTGAAAAGGCCTTATTAACTTAACGGTAAGATCATTCTTGCTAATTTGTGTGTTTACTGGTGGTTTAATATTATCTAAAATATATATATATATATATATATATATATATATATATATATATATATATATATACATAAAGTTATAGTTTACATTGTAAAGACACTCACATACACATACACATACACAAATACAAAAAGAGAGCTGAGAGCTATGAGATGAGTTTAAAATTGAATAATCACTCCTAATTAGCTCTTCATAGTCCAGTCACTGATTTGCCCATATTAGGGCAGGTGGAGGTGGAGTGTTAAATCTGCTAGTTGCAGGGCTACAAAAAATAGTTGTGTTTCTTATCACGTAGTCAGCCAACTATATGACTGATCTGTTTCAGAACAGAAGAGGTAGAGTTGTAAACGACACTAGTCATAGTTATCTTCTCTGACAGTAATGAATTTCACTATACAGCCAGACCCTGTGGTGAATGAAGTGAAGGTATCAATTGCAGGGTGGAAAGTAGGTGCTTTTCAGAGGGCCTGGCATGCTGATAAGCATACTCTTTCAACTCTGTGAGGAAGGCAAGAGTAAACCACCTCACTCCTCATTTTTACCTAGTAAAACCTCTAGAGGTTCAAACCAGCCTTTCGGCTGTTGACCTAAACAACATTTCATATCTATCGATGAAATCTATATATAAATGTAGACTAAGCTATGTTATTAGTTGAACAGAGTACGCTATCAGTATGGCAGGAAATTTGAATAGTTAAACTTCTCTCCCAAATCATTTAGTTGTATTACATATATTTCCACTGTTGTCAGCCGAGCATATTTGTGGATAGTGGGTAGTATTGGGTGTGGTTATTTTCTCTTTTCTCCTCATTAATATCTGCTGCTATTTATTCATTTTTTATCCTCCTCCTCCTCCTCGTAACTAACTGAGTTCATTCACACGATTCAACTGGATCATAATTTTTCACTCTAATAAAACGTGCAATCCTTTTTTTAATATTATCCATCTAAACATACGCAGTTCAAAACAAAACTTTGACAAACTTTCCTCTTATCTAATTAAAATTGTAAAGTTGGTAATGATAATAATTGTGCAAGTGAACCAAGGGTGAGGGTGGTGGGAAATGGCAATTTCAATTATAATTTAGGTGGATATTCGGTGTTCAACGAACCAGCTGAAATAAATGAAGGTAATGGAATGTAGCATTTTTAAAAAATAGAAAAATTAAATTATGAAAGTAGTGAAGCTGAGTCAGGAGTTTTTTTTAAGTACAAATGCCAGAGACAAAGGAAGATATTTTTATCGCGGTCTACAGATCCCCTTCGTCTCTCATAAATACCTTTCTGAACAGGTTCAACTTGAAAACTTTTTCAAAACTCTGCAGGCAAATGGTGTGTCACATGACCCCTTCATATTAAATAAGAAAAAGCTGCATTCAAGATGGGGAAAATGTACAAACAGTAGATAGTATTTGCATTTATCAGATTATATTATGTATTGTATAGATTATATACCGTATTATAGGCTATATGTTGTGTTTCGAAGAATAACATCACTAGTTTGCGAAATATTTTGCCGTCTTGGACTTTTGGGAAGCCCTGTATGGCGACAGCTTTTCAATAATATAAAAAAATGAAAATAAGTAAATTTTACCACAAACAGGTATATCACAATGCTGCCATCGAACTGTCGGATCCATCGTGTAACACCAAGGCATTCCCTCCTCACCACCAGCATTTCGACAATAATTTTCAGCATTCTGAACCTCTGGAAATACATTCGGTGGTCTGTCATGAATATGAGGCTCATTAGAATCCCACTTCTGACAAGCCAGCCCACTTTTTGTTATGTTGACAGTGCCCAGGTAGAAACGACCTCGTCCTTTCATACAATCATCTGAAATCATTCAAATATTGTAACATTATTGACTTTCAACCAACCACCTACCATATCTGACATTTCATCATAGACGTCACCACAACAAAGTCTATAATACTGGGGGTTCCACGTTCAATTCCTGATCAGGTCTTGTAATTTTCATTAAACATTTGCATCGGCATCATTTAGCAAACCAAACAGACTGCTGACACCAGAATCTTTCATGTATTATAGATTATAGATACAATAGGACTGCTGACACTGCTTCACCCAGATCCAGAAAATAGTGAAAACTTATGGCCCTCCAGGGTCTCCGATGCGCATCGCAAAGACAACATCAATTTTGAACAACCATTTTGAATCTGTCGGGTGAACAAATGAGCACCAAAAAAGGAGCTAGACGTAAATGCAAAATCCTCAGTCATCGACTCGCTTGTCTCCAAAGTGAAAAGTTATAACACGTCAAGATTATTTTTTGCAACTGTTATAGTTACATCATACTTTTTCTTCTAGGCATGTAAAATGTCTGTAATGAAGAAGCATTTTAAAACACCTCCAGTTATTTTTTTAGGTAGACTGTAGAGACTAGAACACTGATCTGACTTGAGGCTGATAAAATAGATGAAGAAGTAACAGATGATTCCATCCATCTGAATAATATGAGTTATTAATACTATGAAAACATTGAGAACACATTGATTGAATCCAGTTGAAATCACCAGCAAAATCATACAGTACCATGTTAAAGAAATTAATTTTATATTTACAAGTTGCCTTCTTCCTGAAGTAATTAAGTTCTTGGTATTAAATGTTGACAAGTATTTGAAAAACTACATAATTTTTAAATTCACTATGACGGTTTGAAAGTTCTTTATGCATTTGTGTTTTTATCAAGTGATTCATCACATTTAAATAAACTTTAAAATAAATTCTGTTCAAGAAGAAACAAACTTCTGAATACGCATTTTTATTGGGTAACAACAAAAATCACACACCAAAATAAAAAAATTTAAAAGAATAAAAAGGAAAAGTTATAAATGATCAAAGGAAAAACTAAAATAGAAAAAAAGAACATTCTAGATTGACTTAGCAGGAAACAGTGCTAACTAGAACTGTTTGGTAAGCATTTTACAAAGACACAAGCCATGAGACTTGATGACAAATGCCAAATGAATACGGTGCAACTAGATGGGTATCATGAAGGGAGCTAAAATTGGGTATGAAAATGGAAAATTTACTTACAAGTAACGTCGTCATCTACTTTCTCAGTGAGATGAGCATGAGAACAGACTCTCTTATTAGGCATCAACCTCGGCAACGCAGTACAGTTGGGAAGTTCGAAATGGCCTCTAGATTTCTTGTAGTTTCCATTTTTTTTCTCATTTTCAATAACAGCCCAATCATTATAACAGAAAAGATCACGGACTGCAACACAATCTTCATAACACAACGGAAGGCCAACTGCATTGCCGTCTTGAAATACACATTGTGGAAATGCATACGTGCACAACAGACGCTGCAAAACAAGACCACTCGATCAAACCCACTTGCCACTCAATTTTAGCTTGCCACTTAATTTTAGCTTTCATCAAACCGGTGATGGTCTATTTGAATAAATGTGAGCAAATTAACTATTCACAGACTCTGAATAATTTGGTTATCAAATGAAGTGAAATAATCTCTCTGTTACCATTCATTATCGAGAACGATATGATGGAGGCCTCTGAAATAACAGAGTGAATTTATTTAATACGTTTAATGTACGTACAGACCGCCCTTTCATGGTTTGTTATGTCTGGTTCTGTGCAAAATGCCGGTTGCAAATCGCGCTCTCTCAAGAAAGGAGACAAGTAGTACGGGCAGGGATTGGGTATGAAACAATAGAGAGACACACTGGACGGTGGAATAAGTCACATGTCACATGACTGACAAGAGACAGATGATTGAATAGTATTATGTATGGACCATGTAGGCCTACCAGCTGCTAACTGCTAACTTTATTCCAATAAAAACTATTCATTCATTTCATGACTAGATCAAACTGTAATGTTGGATAGTAACCTCAATTACAGACTAAAACACATAACCTCCACTACTGACAATGCATTGTTGGTCTGTCGATTTCTGTTACCGACTTACAAAATCATAATTTACCTTTTTCGATGGTGAACGTGACGGATACGTACATGTCTTAATTGATTGAATAATCCGGTACAGTGTTCATGTTACAGGTTTTAAATGTAAACAACTTAATTCACTTAAATTTACCACTAACTTAATTGAATATACCAATAATGTTTTGCGGTATTAACTGAACGTTACATTCAATTTTGATATTCCTTCATTTTCCTTCATTTTCATACGGTAAGTGTTAGAAATAAAATTTAATTTCATCAACTATTACTTACAAGTTTTGTTTTAAAATTGGTGTATCTATTACCCATTTAACAAAGTTATTGTACATCAAACGTGAAAAAAGTTGTCTCTTGACTCCTCTTTTTTCTATTTCATGTGGTATACGAGGTGTGGCAATTAAGTTCCGGGACAAGCGAATAAGTTATTACGAGCAAAATGTTATCATCGACCTTCACAATAGTCTCCCTCTAACTGTACACAACGATTGGAAGCACCCTCGGTGGTAATCCTCCAAAGTTACTCCATTCAGCAGGCAAGAATGCCGTTGATCAACAATTGCCTTCAGTCACGACTTGGACATCCTCACTTTCGTTGGCCACTCCCCAGCTGACTTCGTTTATGGGTCTCAAACATTCTGTTCTCATCTCCAGTGACTACCCGACTCATCCAATCTCTGCCACCGTTGCTCTGAATGCACGACAACAAATCCTTCCAAATCGATGCTCGCATATGCTGTTGCATATTCTGTTCATGGATGAGAATTTTTGGCACCATCTTTGCGCGCAAATCTTTCACGTGTTCAAATTCTTGTGTAACATCTTGCAAATGGTTTCTTTGTTGATTTTTAACTCGTCAGACACGGCATGAATGCATGAATGCTTACTGTTCATTTCTTTATTATTATGGATATTCGAGTTACGAGCCTTCTCTCTTCAAAACTGCTTGTCCAATTTTAATACACTATACACAAAAATTTAGCCCATTTCAATCCGCATTGTTACATATCAGTTTCATATGTTTAGCGTTTTGTTAATATTGTGATATATTAGCAAGATGTGAAGCAGGTGAAGAAGAGCCGGTTGGTTGTTTTGTTGCTGCAACAGATCGGATACATAACTCAAACACTGCTCACTGCTCAACCAATTTATTTGACATTTCGCTGGACAGTAAGCTTGTTTACTTTTTGTTATTCTATGACAAAATTTCAGACTCGTAGCATATTTAAATTACGAGTTATTAACTCCATAACCACTCAATTAAACTATTGTATGTATTTAGTATAAAAAAAATTAATACAAATTCATTGATATGGAACAGCGATTAAATATTTAAATAATAGGTAGATGATGCTGGGGGGGGGGGGCTGGAAGAAGCTTAACCACGTTGCCATGTCTTTCCATCAGTTGTGTTCTTTTCTCTAGGTGCTAAAGTCGCCTTCCAACATAACATTCAACTACTTATGACAATGGATAGGAAAACCTTTTCAACTATTACATTTCATTCGATTTGGATTTGACAATTGAGAATCATCTGACTTAGATGAATGAAAATGTATACGTAAATATTACCTATATTATGCCGCGATATAATTTCAAACAATAAAAAGAAAAATGAAACCATACGCTTATTATTTTCCATAAAAACGTTTTTCATTTGATGATCCATCTGACTGGTGATGAAAATCGTACATACAAAAATTTAAGTAGAAGAATAATATAAAAACAGAACAAAAAAATCTGGTGTGAAACACTCGCACAACTTTCCCTTGCCGATACAGATAATTAACAATACAACCTAACAATAGTAATATAACATTATAAATAACCTGAATAGAGAATAACATTAGAAACAAAAAAATTAACCTCAATAAACATAACCTAATTTTAATCATGAGTGAAAGATGCAAAATGAAAATCAACCTCAGTTTGGCTTAAAAATATGGAAAATCACTATTTCTCGGTAAACTAGGCTCTGTAGAGAAAAATGCTCTAAATTAAAGTTGTAGATCTTTTAATTTACTATAAATTTGATTGTATACACTTTTGTTGTAAAATGCATGCTAAGGCTGAAATCTTAAAAAAATCAATTTTTAACACGTTTTCGAGAGAAAAAAACAGAAACTCGCCAATTACCGCTAAACTAAGCATTATACAAAAAAATGTTTGAAATAAAATTTGTAGGATTTAAAATTATTTATGACTTTTATTAAATATATTTTTGTGCTACAATGCATAGTCTATTAAAGCCGTAATCTTAAAAAAACAATTTTTACGAGAAAACAGCCTCCCCAAGAATTTCAGCAGCAATTTAAAAAAATCGTAGGAGCTATTTTTGAAAAATTCACAGAAAAGTGAAAAATGACACGAATAAACTACTACTTCCGGTTGATTGATTTTGATGAAAATGTTTGAGTCAGGTCCTCTCGTAGTAACTAACTTAAGTTTCAAGTTTCAAGTTCGTACAGTGTTCTGTACTTAAGATATTCTAATCACACACACACACACAGACCAATCACTATAAACATGTTTTTTGGGTTCAGGGTGTCTGAAAATGTGTAGATCCAGTGAAAACTCGATATTAAAACAATACTTTCCATCCTATATATTCAAACAGGCAAGAGAAAGTAATAAGAGTAAATATAAACAATAAAAATAAAATAAAAAAAGTAGAATAAAAATACACAACTTTTAAACCTGCTGTTGGTGGTTCAAAGGCCTAATGAGAAAAGGTGATGGGAGGGAGAATGTGAAACAATTTTGAAAGTAATATTTGTAATAATCGAAAATTGTGTTCCCAAAAATCGGTAAGTTTTGTGAGTTATTTATAAAAACCGCAAGTAATTTAACTACCACAGAAAGTACATTATTATGAAAATATTAAGAAAGACTGTATTAAACATAATTTCATACATTAGTACGAAAAGTGATATGAACATTTGTAGTAATAGAAGGTTTTCCTATTCATTGTCAATAAGTAGTTGAATGTTACGTTGGAAGGTGACTTTAGCATCTAGAGAAAAGAACACAACCGATTAAAAGAAAACTGCTGCAAACATGGTTCAGCTTCTTCCAGCCCCCCCCCCCGCCGCATCATCTACCTGTTATTTAAATATTTAAAAATTGCTGCCGGATAACTGGTCAATCGCTGTTCCATAATATTAATGATTTTGTATTACTTTTTTTATACTAAATACAATAGTTTTTTAAAATCTCAAATAAATCATTTGAGTTGTAAGCCTCTAAATGCATTCGATCTGTCGCAGCAACAAAAAAACCGGCTCTCTTTTTCTTCTCATCCTGATATCGCAATATAAAAAAATGCTAAAAATATAAAACCGACATGTAACAACATAGATTGAAATCAGCTAAATTTAGGTGTATAGCAAGTTAAAATTGAACACGTGGTTTTTAAGAGAGAAGGGTCAAACACTCATGTTTTCAACATCCACTTATCTCCCTCCGTACACCACCTGCAATTTCCAGAGGATTGTCCGAGGGTTTTTGCCAGATTTCACTAAAAATTGGACCACAACACATTGCTTGTGATCCAAACATGCTATTGACTTCAAACTTTAACTGCAACAAAAAGAAGGTCCCCTAATTCCGGTCATATGTTTACAAACAACACAGTGTTGCCAATTCCCAGAACTTAATTGCCACACCTCGTGTCTTAAACATCTAAGAGAGATATAGTTGTGAAACCAATTTAATTCAATTTATCGAGTCTAAAACCATAAGAAACAACTAAATTTCCCTCTTAATTTACTTCCCACAATTCCAGCAAGTCTTCATTTCACCCAGGGTACTTTAGAGGGAAACTTACAAAAGTTGTATCTGGAAAGCTTGAAGTCAAAGCAGGCGTTCCACAGGGGTCAGTTTTAGGTCCAATTCTGTTTCTATTGTACATTAATAGGTAACCAGAAGTCATACCTAATGGTAGAGCTTTGTTGTTTGCTGATGATACTTCAGTAATCAGTAACAGTTTACTGGTAGATGCTCTTGAAGTAAATACACATGTTAACATAGAGTCCGTAGTACAGTTCTTGAATCAAATGTTATTAACAGTTAATGGGAAAAAGTGTCAGTACTTGCAGTTCAAAAATAAACATAACGTTAAAGAAAGTAGAAAAGTGGATGTATTTGTTCATAATAATAGTTTAGAGCATGAAGAAACAGTGAAGTTCCTGGGCGTATCTCTAGATAGATCTTTGTCTTGGGACTTCTATACCAATCAAGTTTGTAGTAAAATATCATCTGGGGTATTTGCACTAAAACAAGTTGCCAGATTAAATGATAAAAAATTACTAATGGCAGCTTATCATGGCCTCATTCTGTCTCATATCCGTTATGGTATTTTAGTATGGGGTAATTCTAGCATGGGTAATATAAATAGGGTTTTTAAAATTCAAAAGAAAGCTATTAGGTGTATGGTGGGAGCTAACCAGCTAACCTCATGCAGGCCACTATTTAAGGAGCTTTAATTGCTTACAGTCCCTGTCTCTACATTTTTGAGGTGATTATGTATGTCAGGCAAAATAATTTTATGCAGAATTTCAATGTTCACAATCATAACACGAGAAACAGGAATGATTATTATGTGGCTAATCACTCCACAAAATTGTTTGAACAAAAACCTACTTATGCAGGGAGAAAATTCATAAATAAATTACCCCAGTCTTTAAAGTGTTGTGAGGATTTGAATTCCTTTAAAAAAAATTTAAAAAATTACTTGATCGATGAAACTTTTTATAGCGTACAAGAATTTCTTTCTTGATAGTAGTGATACATGGTGTGTTTCTTATATGTATTTCAGGCGTTATATCTGACGACATGTCCTATACTCCTCCTGGAGTCTCCAGGGCGCAAAAAAAAAAAAAAAGTCCAGGCAAAATCTTTCACTAGCCATAACTCACTAACAAGCATTTCTGGAGCTATGTTCACATGAACTTATTTCATTATTTTTGCCAGTACAATGAGCTCAGAATGCCCCGGTGACACTCTGTGAAACACCCTGTACATACATTTAAGTGTTTAAATGTGATGTTGAGTTTTTGAGCGAAAATACTGTACAATTGATCAACAACCACTACGAAATGATAAAAGTAAAAAATGACTTTGAAGTCCAAATCTTATGTCATTTTCCATCTGAATTGAAACCTTTAAAGTATGTACATCAAAAAATATGTTAACATGTTAAATAACCGCAATCCCCTTTATTGAAATATTTAAATTATTATTTGGAGAAGGAAAGAATGCTGAAGAATCAAAACTTCAAGTGTCTTCACCGGTTTCTCTTATAGATAGAGAGTATTGAGTCGTCATTGCTCTGGCTGAGCAAAGAAATCAAGAAGAAACATCCGCATTTGGTGAAGAAAAAACATTCTCCTTCATCAGAACATGGAACCGGTGCAAATCTGTACCAGTTTCCACAGCAAAAATTATGGAGTTAAAGTTTGAATTATTACATCAATTGTATTCACAATATTTGGCACCCAAGTGACTTTTCTGCAGAAAACTATTTATCCAAACAAGGATGCCGTTGCCCAAACAGATGAATATTTTGAGCACCTTACAAAGTGCTACTTTTTGGACAGTAGCTTAAAAAAGTAGGGAATATGGTCAAAAGTGTATGAAGCTAACAGGAGATTATGTTAAAAGATTTCAAAATCTACTCATAATAGGAGTTGTTAGTTTTTCTATCTTTTTCTAAGGGCTTATTGAACGATCCTCATAGTGTTTCACTCTGTACTGAGTGAAGCCAAAAAAATCTTTACTATAACTTTTTCTTAGTATAAATATTATCATATTATCCAACCGATCGCTGCACTTAAGCTAGACCATCAAAGCAACCGAGAGATCAGCAGGCAGCAGGCAGCCGCCAAAAGATTTCTATTCTATTTGTTGTCAGTCAATAAAATATCACTAGAGTATCTACAGACAACTGGGAAACAAGTGAACACATGAGACAAGAGATCCGAGTACTTACTTCTGCGGCAGCTCTGCATGGTTCTTTTAATTTTTCTATCACTTCTTCCCACAACTCCTTAACGATCTGCTCATTCAATCCTCCATGCTGACTTTCCACAGACGTGTTAAAATAAACATAAGTTCCATTCAAATAATTCTTGCACGCTTTGTTATTGTACGGAGCACAATTATATTGAGGTTGCTTCTGCCTCATATCATCTGAAATTTTGTCAAATGAAAAATAAAAATCCACACTATAGATACATTCTCACGTATACTAACAAACAGCATATCCAAAAAGCATGCCAGAAGGCAGGCAACGTAGGGTAGGGTAGGTAATGTACGCGAGGTACACCCCAGCCGAATTTCATCGTTCATCGTTCCTACCCTCATCAATCGGACTCATGCTATATTCAAACAAGTGCGATGAAATTTCCACAACCGCCGACCAAACAACCATTCTCTACTATTCTCACATCACTATTACCCGTGCAAAATGACAACTCACCGATCCAGTTTCCAGTCTCCACCACTATTTGTCATGTTTCAATAAATTACCTACTCCAATATCCCAATATCTATTCCTTCAATAGACGATAAAGAAATAGCTTAAATAAATACGTTCATACTTGTTTGGAATTGACCCGGCTCATCGGTTGAATAGGGTTTCCTGTGCACGATAGATGGTCAGTCATCATCTTGTACGTATAGCTGCAGGGGTCTTACGTGTCTACACAGGTCAACCGATATAGATCTATCTCACTATCACTATGAATATGTTCTTTGGGTACATGGTCAGAAAACATCCGCATGCATTTCTCCCTGAGGTCCCACCGACACAGTTTTCATAGGTGAGAAATACTTATTTAAATTATTCTTTTTGAAATAGCTATTTCGAAAGGTAGGTATAACAGTTAAAACCCGATAATGGATTTTTAAGTGAGAGTAGACAAGGAGAGTCAAGATCTTATTTATATAGGCCTAGTAATGACCAGAAACATGTCTACATGAGTACGGATCCGGGTACACCATTTAATCATTTTTCTTCACATTTTAACGATTCACACCAATCAATCAAAACCCGACATTAAAGTCGGGAGTGGGACTAACTAGGAAAATTAAAACAAACTAAAACCACGGATTACAGGTGGTCTGTGGGTTGCTATTTCACAAAGGGACAATCATATAAAAAATTACTCAAGTATCCACATAGTAGTAGTATTGAAACAGAGTACCTAAAATTAAGGGTAGAAATGTGTGAGTGAGTGAGTGCGTGTGTGCATCTCACAAGCAGAGACGTTACTTTAACAATATGAATCAGACGTCGGCTAAAAATAAATGGAATGTTATTAGAGTAATAACTTAACAGGCCAACCAAAATCAAAAAATAACTTTAGCCTATTCACCTAGTTTTTAATGGATTTAATGGAGGTATGATTGTGCTGATGTCAATGTTTCTGAAAATGATAACATTAATGATGCGGATGATCATGTAATTCAGCACTACAATGACAGGCATCATATCACTTAAATCTATATTTCCAACCGCTATTGCATAGAGGCTGGTAAAACTCAACTCCAGTTCACGGTGGCATCACTTGAGGAGCCTTGATCAACAAAGTATCTGTTGCATTGAGGTATGTTTTTGTTAATAATACTCCTGTGATTCATAAATTTGTAGTAGCTATGAAACTTACAAAATTATTACTGATTTTTCAGACCGGTAAAACTGACTGTGTTGATAATTTAAGGGCCCATATCGCTGCTTTTAATCTTTTCTGAATTGCTGGAAAAAGCTGTTAAAAAAAGGTTGTTGAAATTTCATCAAAAAATAATCTCTTTTATTCCGGTCGATATGGATTTCAAGAGGGTCTAAGCACAAAATTTGCACTAAAAGATTTAATGAAAGCAATTTTTGTGTATCTTAACATGTGTCCGGATTGTTTCTTGATATTTGCACAGCAAACATTTGATATGGTTGACATAACACAACTCTTTTACACAACAGATGTACACTTTTTTTACAACAGATGTTCACAACAAATGCAGCATACGATGTTATTGGACTAAAATAACCTGAGCCTTTGGTTTTGTGTCAACAGATTATCTTTAACCCTTTGGGACATGGATTGGGAATTTTAGCCCCATAGTTTGATATTTTTGAGGCATTAAGTTGGTAGAACAATAAAATTTTCACCAGCTTCTCAGTACCTTTGAAAAGTTGCTTTACTTTGACGTCGGTCACACTCTTGCCGCCATTAGCATAACATATTTCATATTTAGCCCACATACCACATACCAACCCATCATTTTATCTACCGGTTACCATTATTTATAGTTTGACTTGCTTTTTTCTTTTTATGTTTACACAAGGCGTGTTTTTAAAGCAACGTTTTGGAATTCACCTGCTGCAGTACTGTAGTCAGCATTTGGCGCATGTGTGCTGTGTACCTACTGCATGTCTGGTAAGAAGCCAGAGACATTTGACCTAGTTTACGTCTGTTTGTCAATATTTAAAATGCCTCCACCGATTGTGTAATACACGCTGTGATTAATTTTTTTTAGCACTTAACGTGTGAAAGCGTCTGAAATTCATCGGGAGATCGATGAAGTCTATGGAGAAAACATTACGAGTGATGGAATGGTATGAAAACAGGTTAGAGCATGGCCTGATGAGTAAGCAGATCATTTTGCTCCATGACATGGCTAATCAAAATTCAGATCTAATCGGACCATTTGGCTGGAAGAATCAACTTCATCCAATCTAGATGTGGTTGTCAAATCACGCACAACAATTCTATGAAGATGGGATTCTAAGGCTGATAAGAGTCTTAATATCAGTGGAAATTATTAAGAAGAGTAAATCAAAGTACACGCTCTCATGCCGTTATTTTAATTATTGTAAATAATTTGTTATTCTTTCGGCTAAATTTTAGTCACTCACTGGATGTAAATATAAATAGTATTTGCGTTATATGATTACGTTTAAGCTTTGCGAGTTAAAGTTAAACCGGTTATTTCTACTTTATGGTATAGCGGTTTAAACAACTCACGACAAGAAATAGACCAGAGTACACTTCTCAGATGGGAACGATGAGTGGATCAATCAAATTTGCTAATCCGGGCATTTATTATATTTTTGTTATTTCAAGTTAATTTTCTGAATAATTTTACCAAAATATCTCACATTACGGTTCACTATACTCGTGTACGTTATATCGGTATTTAATTCAATCCCCTAAATTGAAAAAGCATTAAAATTTAAAGATACAAAAATCTTGATAACAAATACATATAACAAAACATAATTACAAATTAGATGAAAAGTTTTAATTAGGATGAGCTAGTTAAATACTGTTAGGAAACAAAAAGCCGTGACACGAGTTCTGGCGTTCCAATGGGTTAAACAGTACATTAAAAACTAGATGCCCTGTATCATTTTCACAATTAAATGTTATTCACCTAAAATAACTGAATCAGTGTGATTGCCCTACTCCCCTACTCTATTCCAAACAAAATTTGTAACATATTTACGTTTAATAGTAGAGTGGAACAGCCAGAGGGTTTCAAGGGACAGTACCGTGTTAGCGTATTAGATGGGAAATGTGGTTTTTTTTTATTTTAATGGTACAGTGCAACACAAATTCTTGCCACAAGGTCAAACAATCAATAAAGAGTACCACAAAGAATTCAACGCAGTTTGTGTGAAGCTATCTGAAAAAAACACCAGATTTGTGGTGAAACAATTCATGGCTTTTGCATAATGATAATGCACCTTCTCACACTTCCATGTTTTTCAAGAATTTTTAGCCAAAACCAACGAAAACACTATTATGATGCCTCGGCCTCCATGCGACTTTTTGTTCAAAGAGAAATAAAGAGAACATTAAAGAATGCTCTCTCTCAATTCAAACTCAACTGAACATTAAAGGGTATTCATTTCACAAGCATAGATAAAAGTGAAAGTGGATTGCAAACGATATGACAAAGATGGAGGGAGTCGTAGACGCAGATGGGGAACTCATATCATCTGATGGAGATGGAGACTATTACCTGTAAACGCTACTAATCATCTAATACAGTAGTAGAACAAATGATTTCTTTTTTTCAAATTAAAACACGATAAATAAAAAACGAAACCTTTTAAGAGATAATTTGAGTGGTAGGTTGATTATTGGACATTGTAGGCTACTGGTAGTTTTAATAATATTAGGTGTGGATTGTTGGTGCCTGTGACGGTGTCACCCAAGCTTGTCTTTATATAAAACATGAGATGAATAAAGGCAGCACCACTAGATCCATAGTAATTATAGTAGACGGTAATCACGCTCTGCTCTGCTCTCCTCTAAAACAGTGAGTGACTTGTGATGTATCGGTTGAAATACATTTCCACTGTAGCAGCCGCCTCCTACATTAAGTTGAGTACGACAGAGAAAAAAGGTACAGCGAACATATACAGTATATACTTTTCGGTTTTAAAATAGATGAAATTACAACTTATCGAATAACATGGAACCGTATCAAAACCAATAACTTTCATTTCTTGAATATTCTCTTTAATCTTTCAATTTTCAAGTCTCAATTTAAACGGTATCACATAACAGTTGGACACTATCACACCTTCACACCTTGCCTACAAAATTAAAAAATAAACACCCATTAGGCTTACCTGTCCGAACAACCATAAAATTGATGGTAATTAATAACAAATAGATCCAATCCATCAGAAACTCGGTTTAGTGCATAAATTTCCCGGTCACCAGACACGCTTTATCTTTATCCATGACATCCATCGAGATGAGTCTCACATTTCTGGAAAAGCAAAACATTACTTTTGATACGATCGATTAAAATATACGCTGCAGCCAAAACATTCAGCTTTCAATTCACGGGTTCACTAATTTGTTCAATTAAAGTCGGATATTGAACATATTCCGACTAAAAAATACCTTTAAAATATTACATAATCTCTAAGGGGATCAATCAACTGAAATCAAAACCAGTAAGATTTCAGTGTAACCACATAGAAGAAGTACCTGTTACGAGAGACCTAACGAATAAATGCACATTATTAGATGGTTTTTATTTACAGTTTAGTGTTAATTTACCCATGAGTTGCTTTTCCTTGGACTGCATTTAATTTAAACTTTGACTGTACAAACATTGTTGAGTCATTCAAGTTCAGTTGGTACAACAGTGAACGATGAAATATTCATTAAGCTACAAGGTATTCAATATTTAAAAATATAGGTAGCTCACTATTAGATTACCTAGTCTGAAATGGCACAAAAGCACTTTTCAGCAATAAACCTAACAAGTTGTCGCATAACATGTATACCACCTTAGATAGGCTCGCTAGAACCGACCGTTTTCTTTTAACAGAACCTTGGGTAGTTCTGACCCTTTAAACGTTTTAAAATTTAACACAAAAATACAAATAAAAGAGAGCAACACACCATACACCAATTCATCATGGAAAAGATAAACATTCTGATTCGGCGGCACTTTAATATTTAACAAACAATACTCACTCGTAAAACCCAACCGATTTCACATTAACAAATTCTGTTACAAATCCTTACATTACATAAATTTTTATTAACATTATAATAATCTAACATTTGTAGCAGTTAAGACACTACTTATACATTCTTATAATTTAACTGAATAAGAAAAATAACAATTTATTTATTAAGTACAGAAATTATAACCACAAAACTATGTACTGAGCGTGACATCTTCGTCCTCTATCTAACTACAAAACCACGCTTTAGTCACAACAAAATATTGTGACGTCACGTATTGTAGTTTCAGACGGAATGATGATGCATCGCAACCGAATGTATTAGGCCGAAAACACACTGCATCAGTCAAAACAGCCTGGGTATGTTCGCAACTGCCTGGAGCTGTTCGAAGCAAACCTAAGTAACCGGTTTAGTATAGAGTCAAGCGGGGAGCAAACACACTGGCAAGGCAAACGTTTTGTTTGCTTCATTCTGTTCCAGTCACACCCAGTCATTGCCTGGTGTTGTTTGTTGAATTGCGGTTTCCTGCAAACATTTTCAAGCAAAGGTACGTACATCAACGCTTTTATTTTCTTTCAATTTTATTAAGACAAACAGTTAAAAAATGTATTACTTTATTTTATCTTTATTTTTTATTTTAATCTATTTATTTAAAAAAAATACAGAATAGAGAATTATACAGTCCAATATCAATCAGATGATTTGTATACACATGTACGTACGAAAATATAAGCTACATAAGCTAGGATGTACGTATCATCACTCAAAAAACTTGAATTTATTCCCAACAACACAATAATTTTTCATGGACATATAATTCTCAAAATTTAGCAAATATTAAAACACAAAAAAAAATTTGTAGTACACTGAGGTTATACAGTTTATTAAAGTATTTTATTTTTTCAAAAACAAAATTGTATGAGTTGCAGAAGTCTGATCGTTAAAGCACCTGTACATTATATTAGGAATTTATAATACTAAGGATTATATAGTATAATATTTTGTAAGATGATTAAGTATTCCCCACGAGGGATCGACAATTTGTAACATAATTAAATATCTCCTCATAAGGGGTTTGCCAATTTGTAGTGAAACTATTGTTTCTCTCCACAAGGATATGCCAAATTTGTTGCAGAACTATATTATCTCACACAAGAATTGAAATATTTGTAGTGTGATCACTGCCACTACTGTCAGTTGCATCTGATAGAAAGTTAGCAACAGTTAATGTTAAAGCAGATACGATTTTGTAAAACACAATAAAGAATAATCGAGAAGAATAATTTTCTAACGTAAATAAATAGACGATTAAACAATTTAAACAGGAGGACCAGGCTGGTTGCATTTGGTAGTTGCCAGCCACAACTAAACGACTGAGTGATTGAACGAAATGGTTAAACAGGCGGTTAAGCAAAACTGACAAAATAGGTAGGAAACGATAGTTAAAGGACATGACATGACATGGGAACACACATTATTGGTCAACAATACATAATAAACAAATACGCACTTACCTTTAATCCAGTAATGATAATTCACAATTGTAGACAGAGCATGCTGGATAGCACTAACAGACATCACAAAGAACAAACGACAAAGTTCACAATATATTGACATGAGCAACTGAATATAATAATTCACACAAATTAAACAGAAACAAACGACTTGAGTTCATAGCGAGCGAAACGAATGTAAGAACGAAACGAGATTGTAAAGCTGGTAGCGTGGTAGCGTCCCAACGCCATGCTTCACACGATCAGAAAAGCGCGCATCCACTCATTATGAATGCTGAACCAACAATGAGCAATTAGGAAGACGGAAATGCAAGGAAGAGAGGGAGAAATGACGTGATCGGTTATGTCATAGGAAGCACCAAGTAAATTTGAAATATTAACAAGGCGGGATTTACGGATCTATTATGTCAGTATGAAGTGGCGTTAACAGTTAATTTATTATTATTAACATGTCCAGTGACACCTGTTCTCATTTCAACCATACTAACATTTGTGGGTAACGAATAATAATAATAGGCCTATAGTCTGGAAAATGACTTCAATATTGTAAATGACAATAAAATACATAAATAAAACAATATAACGTAAAAATATTTAAGACTCACTTGTATAACAACACATTGACTCAATGTTGAATCAATGTTTTGTTTATCCGTCATGAAATTTATTTGTTATTTTTTACATATCTATCATCGAAAACCTATCAGTTAATCCTTATTATTATAAAGTTAAATAATTTATGTCTCTTTAGTAAATAACACTGAATGGATGAATGGATGAATGGACGGTAAACTTATTTCATCTTGACAGTTCGATGTTAAACCGCCCATTTAAAAAAAATTACAAAGATCGCTTCTTATTCTTAGTTGCCTAGTAACTAAATACAAAACTCTTTTAAATATTTCTAGTAATATAAATTAAATAATTTTTAAAGTATTAATTTTTCAATCAGCTGGAGATGTTTATTTATTTTAATAGACTCAAAAATAAACAACTACAGATGTGCAGTAAATTTGTCATATTACAAATAGTTTATATTTTCATTTAATAATTTTATTTGAAATTGTATTACATACCTATTTTACTGAATTTTTAGATGGAATGCAATGCAGAGAGCTACCTACTGGCTTCAGTTGAACAATATCCACCGTTCTACAATTTTAAATTGAAAGATTACTGCTACCGAGTAAAGAGTAGTTTATAAAATAAAATTGATGAATTGATTAATAGAATTGATAAATTGTGGGATACAATTTCGCGCGAGATGGGCGCTGCATAATAATGTTGCAATTTTATGCATAAAATAAAAACAAATTATAAAATGAACATTTAACATTATTTTTATTGGTTTCACATACCTTAATGTCACAAGCAGCTTCTCATGTAGTTTAATACTATTCCAAAAATTAGAATCTACTTTTGTAATCCTATGCTGAATGACACTTACTTAAATCAAAACTTGTAGGACTCATGCTAGTAAAATTACAATACTTTTTACGGTACAGTTTTAATTCACTTAAAAGTAAACTAGTATCATTATTATTGTAATTTCTACATTGATTATAAGGGTGCACCCAATACTTCGGCCTTGATGATTTTGATTGTAGCAATAAGCACTGCCATAAAACAGGTACACAATTTTCCACTTCTTCATCTGAAGAAGTAACTTAATAAAAAGAAAGTGAAGTATCTTAATATACGAGGGCGAATCAAATATAAACGGTAATTTTGTTGTTGACTGTACCAAACACGTTCGGACCAGATGTGGCGGTGAGCAGTTGTTGTTTTGTTTAATAGGAGTGGGGGGAACAGCTTACTTCGCAGCATTGTTGCGTTCTGCCGTCAGTACAGCCATGACCGAGCGAGAGATACATCCATCAGTTGCGCAACGAATCTGTCATAAAATTTTTAGTAAATGAACGTGTTAAGCCTTCGGAAATTTTTGCTCGTTTGCGGGCACAGTTTGGGGACACTACTCTGTCTAAGAATCGAGTGTATACGTGGGCCAGAGAATTTAGGGGTGGGCGAGAACGTGTTGAAAAAAAAGTCACCGTCGACGCCCAAGGTCAAGTCTCACAGATGACAACATTAGTGCCGTTCGAGAGCTTATTGAAGGTGATCGCCGGTTAACTGTTCAAGAAATCTCGTCAGAAATTGGAATCAGCTACGGGAGTGTTCAGTCTGCAATCACAGACCACCTTGGCTTCAGAAAGATTAGTGCTCGATGGGTTCCGAGGTTGCTGTCTGGAAATCAAAAACAGGTCAGGTTGGAGATCGCCGGGAGACTTCTGCATCGATTTCAAGAAGAAGGTGAAGATTTTTTGAGGCACATCGTCACATGTGATGAGACGTGGGTCCACCATTACACTCCCGAATCGAAAATGGCAAGTAAGGAGTGGCGAAGGAAGGATGAAGGCTGCCCAGTGAAAGCCAAAACTCGTCTCTCAGCCGGAAAAGTTCTTGCAACAATTTTTTTTGACTCAAGGGGAGTTCTACTCATTGATTTTCTTCACGATCAACGAACAGTGAATGCGGCTTACTCCTGCCAGGTGCTACAGTCGGCAAAAACCAGTTACCGAAACAAAAGACGAGGTGTGCCCATTAGAGATGTCATCCTTCTCCATGACAACGCAAGGCCTCACACCGCATTGTTGACAAGGGATAAATTGGAAGAAATGGGCTGGGAAACTCTCGAACACCCTCCTTACAGTCCAGACTTGTTCCCTTGTGACTACTTTTTGTTTACGCCTCTGAAAGAATCACTTGGAGGAAAACGATTTGAAAGCAATGAAGATGTCGAGAAGCACGTGAGCGATTGGTTGACAACTCTCCCTCAATCTTTTTATGAACAGGCAATATTCAAGCTTCCAAATCGGTGGCAGAAGTGTGTAGATAATGCAGGAGACTATATTGAAAAATGTTGAAGGCATAGTTTTTGTATAATATTATTCAATAAATATAATTTTAAAAATTACCGTATATATTTGATTCGCCCTCGTAGTATACGCGCGTCTATTAGTTATCACGGTTCACAACTGACTGACTGTGTTTGGCTGCAGTGTGGGTTGGAGCTGTTCGAGTAACGTTCAGCCGCAAACAAACATTTTGTTTCGGCTTGCTTCAACCAAATTGATGCAGTGTGTTTTCGGCCTTACGGAACTTAAATCTATATGATTTATGTTTATATTATATGATTTTTTTCTATAAATGAAAGCTAATCGTCGCGTGTTATTAATAATTTCTCAAAATATTTACTTAAAACGCCATTATAATATCTTCTTCAAATGTTTATCCGTTCTGAATGTTGACGACCATCATATCAATTCTCACGTTGTTCGTTGGACTGCGAAATAGCTCTTTTGAGCTCTTCCCAAACTAAGTTCTCAGTTTTCGAAGCCACGAAACCTTCTTCTGTCAGGCCCACGGTTTCCATAAATAATTTCCCCTGCGAATGGCTTGTAGTACCGAACATCGTGAATCATTCCACATGATACGCCAGAAATATTGGAGCATTATAACATATTAAAGTCGTCGCCGCGAGTCAGCTGTGTAACAGCTGATTTTCCCAGACGAAGGTTCATGGTTCAAATCCTAGTAAAGGTAGAATTCCAGAATACTAGACTGTGGTTACCGGTGTACTTTGATGGTTGGATTCCAATTAAACATACTCTCTGAGGAATGGTCGGTTTGGATCTGTACAAGACTACACAGTCTCATTTACACGTCATACACATCATCCTCGTCTCATTGGGTTATGGTTGCTTATTGTTCTAAATTGATTTTTGGTGTTGTTAACATAAACACATTATTATTATTATTTCGTTTACGTTTTTTTACAATTTTACTAGGCAAGTACACTACTTAAGCCAAGATATTTTGCCAGTTTTTAATTCGTTTAATTTGGAAATTGATCTGGTATAATATGATGAACAGGTAGACAATTTTTCATGAAACTTAGCCCTGAATGTGTATATATCATTCAAGAATTAATATTTTAATCGGTGACAACAAAATGGTGAAACTATTGATGATACATCACAATGTTGTCTAATTTGAGTTCAAGCTGTGAATTTGGTGAAATTTGACCTGAAAGTCTTGAAAAGGACATATTTATATGTGGTCTATTCGACTTCCTTTCATTTATTAAGGAACGCGTATTCCAGATAAGTCCAGTACGCATGTAGAAAGCTCTCCAAACTTACAAAAATGTTCTATTGACAAAGACTCGCACATGTGATTTGAGACCACAACCCAGCGCTACTGAATTCATTGGGCAACAGCCCAGCTCGACAGATTTGAAGTGTTGAACTACAGACAACCACGTCCCCAAAAGCCATAATTATCATTCTAAGTGGCCAAACTCTGGCAGAAGCCGTCAAAGTAGAGGTAATCCTCCAACATGTGGTAAGTGTGGACAAATAATTAGTATTTTCAAGGTTCCTGCAGCTAATGTCACTTGCAATGTGATTGCGAGATGTTAGGTCATTTTGCGAAGATATGCTGCAACAAACGATGAAAGGTGCCTACCTACGTCACAGCCTTAAGGTGGGACAATCAGAGGATGACTATATCTGTTGCTTCAATCACTGTAGGTACTCGTATGTGAATGATTAAAAATATTATTCATCTAATGTAGGTAAATAGTAACTAACGTTAAGGTCTGCAATAAAACTACTGTAGGTATTAACAGGTGTAGCGGTGCTCTGAATTCTTAATACTAATAACATCTATCTAGATCTATTAATACTTAAAATTTACTAAAATTGAAAGAGACAGAATTAAACCAACACATGTGGTTATTACTTCTGTAGGTGGAGAATGAATTGCAGTTCTCGGAGAAATTTTGTTAGAATGTGTTATGAATAATAAGGTAAGATTAGGTTTCTTGTTAATGTCGAACTGTTCTTGGCCTCACAGCATGTTTAAATTTGAACCTAATATACGAGTATAAGATACAGACAGTAGTAACGTTCAACGAAGGTAGTTGTTGTGAGGTGTATTTGAAGGGTTCGGATGTTTGAAAACAGCAGCATGCCACTTAACCTTTGAAAGACCTACCTTTATGTTGGTCCAGTCATTCAACCATTACGGTAACTTACCCACAAAAAATTCTATTCCAGTTTCATACATATATTTAAAGAAAAAATTGGACAAATTAGTGAAAAGTACAGTAATGTGATGTAGGCGTAATGCAGTAAGTGATGTAATAGGAATTGTTAAAGTAGATGAACCAACTGATTGGGCCTAGTCCTCCTATTGTTATGGTTAGAAAAAAGACAGGTGGTATTAGACTCTGCTTATACCAAAGACATATTTATAAAGCTAGTTTAAAAGCCCATTTCCATCTATTGATAGCATCAAATCTAAATTGAGTCATTCAAACTTTTTCACTAGCTAAGATGCAAACACATGAATGCCGATAACCATTTGGGAGATAAATTGCTGAGTTGCTGCTTCTTACATCTACCTTTTGGTATTAGCTCGGCGTCAGAAATTTTTTATTCAGTAGTGGTTGAACATTTTAAGGATGTTAATAATGTTATTAATTAGGTATCACATTCATGATTTTTTATTTTTGCTTTGTTAAAAATAGAACATTACTTAGGTAATTGTAGATGAAGTTTTAAATAGAGCCAAGCAAATAGGTCTGAAGTTCAACTAATCCAAGTCGCATATCTGTTGTACCTACGTCACTTAAGTTTTGTTGAACATTCAATACTTAAGGTGGATAACCGGACAAATCTGATATAAAAGCAATTGTTGATATGCGTAGGCCTCGGACAGTTCAAGAGTTGCAACATTGGCTGGGTTTGACTCATCTGCACTCATCTGCCATCTTTATTCAAAATCTTTCAGAAGAAACCACCAACTTGAGAAATTTGTTAAAAAAGATGTAGTATGTCAATGAAATAGCATAAAAGTGAATGCATTTTATTGAAATAATTAATTACTGATTCTCCAGTGTTAATGTACTACAACCTGTCTAAATCATTAACTTTGTCTTGTGACAATTGTCAGTCAGTTGTGGGTGCTGTTATTATGCACAGTAATACACCAACAGCATGTGCTTCTGCTACTGTGACACAAAGTCAGAGTCACAGTGGAGTTATGCACAAATTGAAAAAGAGCAGCTTGCTATTATGTTCAATGGTGTTAAATTTCACCGTGTCATTTATAGACAGTTCTTGTGGAAACAGACCACAAACCACTTGTCAATATATTTCTCAAGCCATTGCATTATATTTCACAGCATTTACAAAGATTAATGTTAAAAATTCAGTCTTATGACTTAAAAGTAGTTGATTCATAGAAATCCACCCCTGACCTTGTTACATGGATCTAGGTCTTGACTAAGTCTCCTCTTACACAATGCCCCTCTACAAGAGTGCCTTCACTTTATCCAGCTACCATTTGCATGAGGCTCTGAAAAGTATTTTAAAGTAGTCTCGAAAATCAGTATTTAAGTTTCTGGTTGTGAGTCATGTTTAACATTTGAAATAACAACATGCTGTATCATCAAGTCCCAGATCTTCTCTTGCATAAGGTTGGTATTGATTTTATGGGTTTTAAAGGAATTAAAAACAAAACAAAAATTAAAGGAATAAGGTATCTTGTGTGAATATAATATTATTCAAAATTTGTAGAAATAGCTCTGTTAAAATTTGGTTTCAATAGTTGTAATGTAATACAACAATACTGTGTATAGGGCCTATCTGTGTATAGGGCATATCTATAGGGCTACAGTGTAAAAAGCCAGTTGTGCTGACCACTACACCACGAGCCAGCCATAAGTTTCTTTTATAATATTTATAAATTATGTTGTGTGTGCCTTATTTATTGAAGTGTAATTTCTGCAAGAGAAAATTATCACTGTAAAATAAGTTTATAACTTTTAATTTCTTCAAGAATTTCAGTATTATTGTTCTAAAAACACTTGTCCCCTCTCCCCTCTAATATCTAATAGTATAAAATCATATTTGTGTAATTTGTCATGTTTACAATATTAGAGTGAGAATGAAAAAATATCTTTAGAAAGAGGCATGTCTTGTATCTGTATGGTATGCACAGTGTATAGGAAGTTGTCCAACAGCACTGGATGTTCTATGTTGCCCTATTAAACTGTATTGAGTATTGACCAGGCATTACATTGAGATATTGAGTCGGTCATCAATCATTTTAATCCACCTGCTCAACAGAACTATGATTTGAATCGGGCTTTGAACTTTTAAATTACAGTTACCATATTGAAACTGATGGTAACCTCAACGGATGGTAAACTCTACCATACTAGCATAGAGCTAGGGCCTACTACATCCTAAATGTACAAATTTGTAAATCGTAAACGTGTGCGGTGTATAACTTAAATGGGAAAACAAAGAGTTTTGAAATTTAATAACTAGGCTTAACTCAACATGTCCTGTACTCCAGTAACCTAAGCTCATTTTTAGCACTAGGAAATAATTCATAGTTTCCAAATTTAGCACACACTCCTGACAGGTTTTCTAAATAAAATAGTCAAGTCCCTCACGTCAAGTCTTTCAAGTTTTGTCTCGAACCCTTCAATTCAATTCGAGACTTTTAATAGATTCAAACTTGGCAAGGAATTTATGTGAGACCCAAAATAAGGAGGAAATTATTAAAGAATTTAGGCAGGAAGACCAAGGGAATATTAATTGTTTGTTACACAGTTTATCCAAAGAGGATTGGAAGACTGTTTTCAATTCTTCTGACATTAATCAGAAATATCATAATTTTATTGAAACATTAAAATTTCATTATAATAATAGTTGTCCAATTAAAAAGAAAGATGAAAAAATATTGGCAGGGAAACAGATGAGTGGGTCACAGGGGAAATTTTGAAAATGAGGTCTGAAGTTAGAGATGTATACTCAGATTTTCTTTCACATAGGACTACCTTTAATGAACAAAGGTACAAAACTATTAAAAAACATTATGCCAGAGAAGTCCAGAGAGCTAAATGCAAAAAACTGCTGAAGTCCTTCATAAATCACCAAATTTAAACTCGGCTATATGGGAAATACTAAATAAGAATCGAGGTGTAGTTAGCAACAAAGGTTTTACTGACATACCTATTATTGTTAATAAAAACAATGAACCTATACAGAATGGTGTAGAAATTTGTAATTATTTTAACAAATATTACCAGGAAGTAGCTTTAAAACTTAAACAACAGATTAGGGAAACAGTGGGTTGTTATGATCCGAAAGGTAACAAGGTAGTAAATCAATTCTTATTTAGACTAGTTTCAAGTGAGGAATTAGAATCAGTTATTGATAGTTTGAAAAGTAAGAAAACATGTGGGTTAGATGGGATTTCTAGTATAATTGTTAAAGAATGTAAACATCTTTTAATTACTCCTCTCCTTCATTTGATTAACTTCTCACTCGAAGCAGGTGTATTTCCAAACAAACTGAAGGAGGCTAAAATATTGCCTTTATTTAAGAATGGAGATAGCCAGTTAGTTGAAAATTATAGGCCCATAAGTATTTTAAACACAATCAGTAAAATTTTTGAAAAGGTAGTATTTATTAGGTTAATCAGTTTCTTGACTGAAAACCTAATCATCTCAGAGGATCAGCATGGTTTCCAAAAAGGTAGATCAACTAAAACTGCAATTGTTTCACTTGTGGAGCAAGTAGTTGATATATTGGATGCCGTGGAGAAAGCATTGGCAGTGTTTCTGGATCTGAGTAAAGCTTTCGATTGTGTTGATCATGAAATTTTATTGAAAACACTAGAGTCATTAGGCGTTAGGGATGTAGAATTGAAATGGTTTCAATCTTACCTTATTAATAGATTACAGTGTGTGGAGTTAACTAGGGTTGTTGGGGGAAACTTACAAAGGTTGTATCTGGAAAGCTTGAAGTCAAAGCAGGCGTTCCACAAGGGTCAGTTTTAGGTCCAATTTTGTTTCTATTGTATATTAATAGGTTACCAGAAGTCATACCTAATGGCAGAGCTTTGTTGTTTGCTGATGATACTTCAGTAATCAGTAACAGTTTACTGGTAGATGCTCTTGAAGTAAATACACATGTTAACATAGAGTCCGTAGTACAGTTCTTGAATCAAATGTTATTAACAGTTAATGGGAAAAAGTGTCAGTACTTGCAGTTTAAAAATAAACATAACGTTAAAGAAAGTAGAGAAGTGGATGTATTTATTCATAATAATAGTTTAGAGCATGTAGAAACAGTGAAGTTCCTGGGCGTATCTCTAGATAGATTTTTGTCTTGGGACTTCTATATCAATCAAGTTTGTAGTAAAATATCATCTGGGGTATTTGCACTAAAACAAATCGCCAGATTAAATGATAAAAAATTACTAATGGCAGCTTATCATGGCCTCATTCTGTCTCATATCCGTTATGGTATTTTGTATGGGGTAATTCTAGCATGGGTAATATAAATAGGGTTTTTAAAATTCAAAAGAAAGCTATTAGGTGTATGGTGGGAGCTAACCACCTAACCTCATGCAGGCCACTATTTAAGGAGCTTAAATTGCTTACAGTTCCCTCCCTCTACATTTTTGAGGTGATTATGTATGTTAGGCAAAATAAATTTATGCAGAATTTCAATGTTCACAATCACAGCACGAGAAACAGGAATAAATTATCATGTGGCTAATCACTCCACAAAATTGTTTGAACAAAAACCTACTTATGCAGGGAGAAAATTCATGAATAAATTACCCCAATCTTTAAAGTGTGGGGAGGATTTGAATTCCTTTAAAAAAATCTGAAAAATTACTTGATCAGTGAAACTTTTTATAGCGTACAAGAATTTCTTTCTTGATAGTAGTGATACATTGTGTGATTCTTATATGTATTTCAGGTGTGATATCTGACGACATGTCCTATACTCCTCCTGGAGTCTCCAGGGCGCAAAAAAAAGAAAAAAAAAAGATAATCTCTCCTTTGTAGTGGTTGACTCAAGTAATGTGGATATTTTAAGGTCAGAAATAATTTTAATTTTACAATCTCTACTACACCTACCTATCCACTTTTCACACAAAACCACTTAAAATATTCCTCAGGTCGTGAAAATTAAAAACAATCGGAAAATTAGTTTCAATAAGTAATAAAAAGAACTTAATAATAAACGCAATTCACTTTTATTATGATAAAACAAAAGTACATAGATTTATTTATAAAGAAAATTAACTGGGAAATATATATATATGTAATGATCTGGTGTTAAACATTGCCTAATTTTAGGGTAAGCGCACATTGAACGCTGTCAAGCGCGCATAGTGGGACCATCTAACTGCGCGCTTAATCTTCATTCAGTTGTCGGTATTCAGCATGAGTTCCAGTAGCAGCGGTGAAGATGAATTATTTCTAAAGGGAAACGTTACACGAAATTATTATCATTTAAAGACGACGATACCGTTAGTGATTAATAAGTTAGTAGTAAGTTAGTTAGTAGATTAATAAGAACAGAAAACTGTACGGTGGGTATCATCATCTCTTTCCGCAATTAGAAAAAGATAGAGACAGGTTTTTTAAATACACGAGAATGACTGGAAGCGTTCAATTTTATATTGTCCAAAGCAGAACTTGGTTTACAAAAACAACGGTGCAACTTGCACCCAATATTATCGGAACAAAGACTTGTGTTTTTTCGAGGTACATATTTTGAACATTTTGACTATCGATATTCAATATTATGAAGCATTGTTTGGCCAGTATTAATATTTTAAAGTTATTTTTATAATTATTAACAAGTTGTTATTATATTTTATGAATATGTATTATACTATGCCAAGTACACTTAGCGACCTGCCAGCAAGCATCAGGCAGGTTTATACAAAACAAACCCGTGAGCTGATATGCGCAATGAACAGAGGCAGGTTCCCCCACCAGCGTTTACTGTGAGACGTCCGATTAAATTTCAATAGCATATTCCTACTACAAATTATAGCAAGTCATGAGAGAATGTTGCAAAATAAAAATCAACCTATTTCCAATTACAAATACGAAAAATTACTAATTGACGCCAAACTAAGCTCTTCAGAAAAACTTTGTAAAATAAAAGTTGTTGGTCGTTTAATTTTCTATAACTTTAATTATATACACTTTTGTCGTAAACGGCATAAGACTAAGGCGGCAATCTTCCAAAATCCCGGTTTTTACCGATTTTGATGAAAAATACAGAAAATCGATAATTGAGGCAAAACTAAGCATTGTAGTAAAAATGTTTAAGATAACAATTGTAGGTTTTGTTATTTTCTACGACTTTAATTTTATACACCTTTACCCTAAGGTAGTAAAGAGATTGGTCTATCGGAGATGTTTGCGGAAGACTTTGCAGGTTTAGGAATCATTAAAACTTGAGAAATTTATACTGAATTGGAAATTATGTTGTTCTAAGAATGGCAGGCATGTAGCCAGGGGACTTGAGAGGCTTCAATCCCCGAATGGAAATTCAAATTGGTTACCATACTAATATGCCGCGGGTTCCTGGTTCTAATTCCAGATCCACGGCCCCTCCCTGAATAAATCTTTTGGACCAAAATCTTGGCTACGGGCCTGCGAAAGGAGTTGTAAATGATGTTAAAAATACTAATCCCTTTGTATGAAGTTATCGTACAATTTCAAACGAGATAAGGTCATAGCCTATAGGCACTTTTCTTAGAGCCAAGTTTTTAATTTTTTTAATTACTTAATTGCTTTTTTAATTAGGTACCTACTAAAGGGTAAGATGGACAGCATTGTGAAGAAGGTTGCCTGGCAGCTTGCCTATGTAGATAAAAGAAATATTGACATTGACGTTACAAGTAGTCGTTTATTTTGTCTGTAAATAGTTACCAATCCATACTACCAGGAGTAAGATTTTCTTTTTGCAAGATTAACGCCGGGCTAGCTGTGAGAGTAAATAATCCAGAAGAGAGGTCGAAGGTAGATCAACTTACTACTCCTTTTCAATTACTGAAGTTACGCGATTTTCTCTAAAAAGAATCTGTTAGACCAGTCTTTATTCGATGGGAACTGGACCGTGTGTGTAAATAGGTTGCTATATAAATTTATGTTCCATTATCTGATTGAACTATGTAATGATTGATTTTTCGGGTTTGTAGTTCGCGAATCTTACTGTAGACATAAAAACTATGAATTATTTACATACAAAGTGTAAATCTTCCGTGGTGCTGAAGGGGTCGCTCGTGGATGCAGCAAAAAAAAAAAAAATGAAAAAAATCATGACTATAAAGTCATATTAATTTGTTATACAACGAATTAATTGGTTTTATGTGGTTTTCACACGTAATACACTGAATACAGCATGGGGGTATAGTTTCTTAATGTTGTATTTTAAAATGGGGCTTGTCTGTAGAAAATACTGACAGAAAAAAAAATTAAATGGTTTTACGAAATTAAAAATGAATTGTAGGGGTTTGGTCAATAAACAAATTATAAGGACATGACCGCATATAATTATTATTTTATAATTGAAGCCTTCTTGTAGACTATTAATAAAATTGTTTCCACAACGTTTATCGTTGTAGATTTCATGTTAGATTTTATTAATTTTGAAGCACTTTCAAATCTACGGTAATATTAATGTGATCAATACATAAAATATTTTATTATATGTACATTCAGTTTAGCCTTAAATGTTTTATTCAAGCCTAATGTTTTACATTCGTAAATTTTGTTCTGTAGTGTTGACACACTGCTTCCTCCTTTACACGCTGTCGAGCCGTTTCCTTTCGTAGCACGTTTGGTATCCCAGTAAGTTGTGAATTATGGCTGTTGGTAAAAATAAAGGACTATCTAAGGGAGGAAAGAAAGGAGTTAAGAAGAAGGTGTAAGTAATACAAATTTCTATAAATTATTAAGTTATAACCTTTGCGTAAATGTTGTCTGTACAATTTAAATCTAGTAACTCATTTGTGCGTTCAGACTGCTACTCTAGTTGCGCCTGTTGTAGGTTTTCGGTTTTATTATGTTTTTTCAAATAGTATGATTACGAAGTTAGTTTCTCGGTGTATTTTCTTAATGTGTACATTAATTTTTGGTTGACTTAAGATGGTAATTTAATTTATATAGAATTTAACTTTGCTGTCGCCACGTGGTGTCCGGATGCAGTCTTGCGCCGCTCATTTCGACTTCTTAATGTTACTCGATTCTTAAGTCCTCTGTAAATGTCACCACGCTATTTATTGCCGGTATTTTAATGGAATTGTAATACTAGAAGATTCTTCCACGCCTATTGTCTTTTGGTTTTGGTAGGTATTGTATTAGGTATTAGTTGTCTAACCTAACATTTGGTGTTAGTTTACACAGTTAATTATATTTATTTATTTATTAGTTGGTATGTCGAATAGTGTTTTGTTAATGGACGAAGTTTAATAGAAACCAAGGGCACTTTTCTATTGACATAACATTGTTACATTTGGGGCATACAAGTACTACATTACTACATACATATTCAGATGAAGAAATCGCTCTACAGTAAACCGAGCAATTCATTTCTTAGCATCAGAACATTAATGCGAACGAATATTCGTACTTTTTTTGGTAACAATAGGTTTATCATAGCCAAGCTCAAATTAATTTTTCATTTGAACAGTGTACCGATCTAATATATTATACTGCAGGTTGTATGAGTATTAGAATAGGCCTACCATGTTAACCTTTTAATATTACTGCGGTTATACCATTTCATTGGATTGTATTGAAATACTAGGTTTACATTGTACCGACAACATTAATTTTATTATAAGTGTAATCTTACTTTTATTACTCCAGTTGTTTGGAAACTAAATAAAAAGATTTCAATAGCCCATTAGTTATATTATTTTGGATGGACAATTGAGTGATGCATGTATAGTAGTGGTGAGTTGGAATCCGTACAAAAATAATGTTAAAATTATATAATATATGTATTTGTAAATAACATAACACGTACTGCGCCTAACATATACATTGAAACTAATTTAAAATGTTGTTATTTAAGTAAAATACAGCCTCTGTACACGTAATAATACTTGTCTGGTTTCATGGGTATCTGCTACTGAACCGATGTAAATAATTGCTTTTTCTCTATATTCTTGTTCAGGTTATTGTGAGGTGAATTTTGACATACCAGCGTGTCTATAAATTTAAATTAATATAGAATAAAAAGATTCTATTCGATTTTTCCTCGTGATTCGCAAGAACCTTGTAATGTTTTATTAGAGATGATAGCAAAATTTTCATTTTCAGTCTCAAAGTTGAGTAAGAACAGCAACTGGTTTAGTCTTTCAATTCTGTTGCTGCTTGTTTAATGCTCCTGTCTAACATTCACTCATTAACCTTTAGGCTACTTAAAAGATGTTTATGTCGGTTAAACCAGCAATTATTACATGAAATTGAAGTGTGCAATGGTAGTTAAATTGAACTCGTAATAAAAGTGAAAATGAATGTCAACGGATATTTTACGATGATGTAATGTTTTGGAAGTTATTTGACCGATAAATGACAGTGGTCAACCGCTGTGATTAATTTGTGATGTTGAATAGGCTTAAAAGGTGAGGTATATGTTACGTGCTGGTGGTTTTCAGTTAAAGCTGCCATCGACTACTCTTAACAGAATCCTGGGATATTTTATAAAGATTACCTGTTGGTTGCGCAGATATTTATTTTTAAAAAATTATTGCATTTTTTCATAAAATTTATTACAGTAGAAAATGTTCCGATTCAGGAAAACCGTAATAGCGATTCATACTTTTTAAATTGATCGATTTGGTTGTGAGTAACTATTTTTGTTAATTATATTTATTGGAAAAATAAAGTTACTTAAGAAATAAATGAAATATAAAAGTTGTAATATTGTGAAATCGTGTAATAAAAATATGTGGTTGGCACATTGCATTTGCATTTATCGAATGAGAACATAATCGGTAGTCACATGGACACAAGATTTCTGTTGTTCGATCAGATAGTTTTTATCGTGAAAATACCTGTATTTTGCGATAAATTGCTAAAATAAGAGGAAATTGTGAGCGGTTATAAAATGAAATTACAGATATGTAGTCGATTAAAGGTGCTCATGACACCAATCGCTGATGTCAGTGTCATTGGCATTGGCATTATCAGGTGGCGGTTGCCTTTAGAACCAATCGGTGTCGTACTGCACCATGTGTCTCAGGTGGCTGTCAGTAGCTCAGCATGCTGGGTTTACCTCGGTTATTGTGGCATAGTTAAGTAAAAGAAACTTCATTAATTGGGATTGTCAGCTAGGTAGGTCTACTAGATAGAGGTAATTGATCGGTGTCCTTGGAACAAACTGTT
Organism: Catonia carolina; assembly: GCA_035578175.1. Taxonomy (NCBI): domain Eukaryota; kingdom Metazoa; phylum Arthropoda; class Insecta; order Hemiptera; family Achilidae; genus Catonia; species Catonia carolina. The sequence goes on from JAQMRL010000001.1 coordinate 19,988,041, forward strand.
GTATAATGAGCGATGTGAGATGTGATTTGTGGGGCTAGAAGATGAAACTTTCAGAGGAGCTTTCTTCAGTACTGAGGACGTCCACAAAATAAAACAATGGTTGCCGCCAATAGATAAAGCGGTTGAAAATATACAAAGCGACCACAAAGATGTTGAACATGAAAATTGTTGCGGCGATGAAATTAATATTAAAAAAATTAAGCTCTCTGTATTACCTGGACGAACTAATATAATTTGTGGACAACGATGGTGACTTTTAAAAGTTTCATTCGCAAGTAGTTATTAAAAACCGATGTAAATGTAATGAAACAGAAATTTCAAATGTTTTTATCTCCGGTACCAAAAGTAAAGATAGCAAATCTGACAGTTGTGATCAACCATCTATAACTTTGTGTAACTACTGTAATTATATTAGGCAGCCTACATTAGTAGGCTACTTTTAACTGTACATATTTTCGTATACTGAATTTTTTCCAATTGATTATAGTACTTACCTAGTAGCAGCAGTGTTCGTTTTCTAGATTAATCCTTCACTATGTTTCATGTTTGGATACAATTAAATTAAATTTTATTTTATAATAAAAATAGTGTAATTTAAGTTTTAAATATAGTCGTACCCTGCTATACAAACTTAACATTTACTTTTTTCGCTTCACAATACGAATATTGTTACATGTGAAAAGCGATCCAATTTACTGTACTAGAATGTCATTAATAATGTGTGTACATACATACATAATTTATCAGTTGAGCATATTTAACTAGACTACTGTACAATAATATACACTACTTTACAAAAAATATTTCTTTATCTGTAACACTCCTCTTGATTCATCCAGCCACTGTCCTCTCATTATGTACGGAATGTTTTCTTTTATTTCCGCTCTGTTCACATTCAGCCGGCCTGGTTTTTTATGTTTCGTGTTTAATTTCGGTTTCTTGTCGGTTTGCAAAGGTACTTTACAATGAAGAAGTTTAATTTTAAAAATGTCTTTGAAAGATGTGACCGAGTCAGCAAAGAAAAGGAGACCGTTGACAATAAAGATTAAAAAATAAATTGTTGCTAAATTTGAACATGGAGTGAGACGGGTGGATTTGGCTTCATCGGATGGATTGAACGAGTTTGTTATGCCACTATTATCAAGAAAAAAGAAAGTATAAAGCAACCGGTGTTGTAAAAGGTGTAACCAGGATTGATAAAACACAGAAATCTAATTTATGATTTCGTAGTGCCCAGCTATACGAACTCCACTTCAGAACGGATTATAGTCAGCATTTGTGTAGTCGGGCACAAATGAAATGACAAATTGAACCAGTTAATCATACGTTTTAGTATACAGCAGTAGTAGTGGTAGGAGGCGTACCGTGTTTCATAAACTCCTGATTCAGACTCTTCTCCCTCCCATGTATTCTCAATTAGTAGAGTTTTACTCCTTATTACTGTGCTGTTAGTTTTTAAATATTACCTGCTTGTGATTTTTTTTTCATTCAATGTGTTTTTGTGTGGGATATTTTGTTTTTGTTTTCCATGCAATTCATGTAAAATGAAGTAGTCATCGGTAAATAGTTGGGAGAACATTTAAGGTTTTAAAAATTAAAGATGAGTGATGACCTGGAATGTTGCAGTGATGAAACAGGACTTCATGTAAACTATGTGACCGAGAAGAAAAGGTTCATTCTGCCGTACCCGATGGATTTTGTTATTCAGATGGTAGATTTAGAATAGTTTAACAATATTTATCAAACAGAATATCGGTAAAGGTTTTACAATAACCGTTGGGTTTTTAGTTTTTATCCAACAGCCGATCTTATTGTTAAAAAAATTAATTAATTAATTTTTTAAATCATTGATTATATTAAAATTTAATTTAATTAAAGTGAATGGATAGTATCCATTATCATGTGTTATCAATATTTCCCCTCTTTTTTTGCGTTGAGGAGACTCCAGGAGGAGTATATGAGATATCAGTTATTTATAAGGCTGAAAACACACTGCATCAGTCAAATCAGCCTGGAGCTGTTTGAAGCAAACCTAAGTAACCGTTTTAGTATAGAGTCAAGCGAGGAGCAAACACACTGGCAAGGCAAACGTTTTGTTTGCTTCATTCTGTTCCAGTCACACCCAGTCATTGCCTGGTGTTGTTTGTTGAATTGCGGTTTCCTGCAAACATTTTCAAGCAAAGGTACGTACATCAACGCTTTTATTTTCTTTCAATTTTATTAAGACAAACAGTTAAAAAATGTATTACTTTATTTTATCTTTATTTTTTATTTTAATCTATTTATTTTAAAAAAATACAGAATAGAGAATTATACAGTCCAATATCAATCAGATGATTTGTATACACATGTACGTATCATCACTCAAAAAACTTGAATTCATTCCCAACAACACAATAATTTTTCATGGACATATAATTCTCAAAATTTAGCAAATATTAAAACACAAAAAAATTTTGTAGTACACTGAGGTTATACAGTTTATTAAAGTATTTTATTTTTTCAAAAACAAAATTGTATGAGTTGCAGAAGTCTGATCGTTAAAGCACCTGTACATTATATTAGGAATTTATAATACTAAGGATTATATAGTATAATATTTGTTTATATTTTCATTTAATAATTTTATTTGAAATTGTATTACATACCTATTTTACTGAATTTTTAGATGGAATGCAATGCAGAGAGCTACCTACTGGCTTCAGTTGAACAATATCCACCGTTCTACAATTTTAAAATGAAAGATTACTGCTACCGAGTAAAGAGTAGTTTATAAAATAAAATTGATGAATTGATTAATAGAATTGATAAATTGTGGGATACAATTTCGCGCGAGATGGGCGCTGCATAATAATGTTGCAATTTTATGCATAAAATAAAAACAAATTATAAAATGAACATTTAACATTATTTTTATTGGTTTCACATACCTTAATGTCACAAGCAGCTTCTCATGTAGTTTAATACTATTCCGAAAATTAGAATCTACTTTTGTAATCCTATGCTGAATGACACTTACTTAAATCAAAACTTGTAGGACTCATGCTAGTAAAATTACAATACTTTTTACGGTACAGTTTTAATTCACTTAAAAGTAAACTAGTATCATTATTATTGTAATTTCTACATTGATTATAAGGGTGCACCCAATACTTCGGCCTTGATGATTTTGATTGTAGCAATAAGCACTGCCATAAAACAGGTACACAATTTAATAAAAAGAAAGTGAAGTATCTTAATATACTCGTAGTATATGCGCGTCTATTAGTTATCACGGTTCACAACTGACTGACTGTGTTTGGCTGCAGTGTGGGTTGGAGCTGTTCGAGTAACGTTCAGCCGCAAACAAACATTTTGTTTCGGCTTGCTTCAACCAAATTGACTGATGCAGTGTGTTTTCGGCCTAACACCTGAAATACATATAAAGAAGTTGGTGGTGACGCCTTGACTGACCTTGTTAACCTTTTCACTGCCAAATATGAGTATACACATCAGTGGGCTTACCATGCTTACACACCAAACACGATTTAACTCGATTGGCATTGAAAGTGTTTGAATTGCCTCCAGTAAGTGTTACCAACTGTATTTACCCATTTACTGTTGACTTTTTTTCTTCTTTGTCGATGAAATCAAGTACGTAGTAAAGAGATATTTTCATTTCTGCGTGGCCTGTTTTGTTTGTAAACACGAAATGGCGTCGATAATGATATTGATTTTATTTTATTCCTCTCCGATTGTGATTTAGTCGATATTGATAGTGATTGTGACATAGAAGAACAATCTAGTGTAATCAAACCTCCACCTAACTGCTAAATGACGTAAAAAGGTTAGACCTACTTCGGAAAGCACCTGTAGGCTTCCAATAAATTTATTCATGTTCGTGATTTTAGTGATCTAAATAGTGGAATAAATCTACTACAAAGAGATAATTTTAATGGATAAAACTAGTAAAAATTGAAATGTTTAAAAAGTTAAGATGCATCCCGGCTCACTGGTTTAACCCACGGTGGTTTTATAAGTTGGCAGTGAGAGAAAGGGTTAAGCATTTCTTTAAAAAATCCTCTGATGAAAAATGTCATTAAAATATTGTGTCATACATTCTCAAAGGATACTATGTACAATACAGATTTTCACCGTATTAAAGTGTTATTCGCATTATAAATTAAATTTTTCATTGCAAATTATAAATTTTCATGAAGGGATAATTTGTAGGTACCAAAATGAAAGAAATCAAACAATTGAGAAAAAGACAGGAGCCTTAGAAATTTGTATGCATTTTCCTGTAAACTATATTTTTATTAGATGGCACCGGTACCTTCATCCAATTAGCTCTTCTATTTACACCGAGCTAAAATGACCGATTCAAAATAATAGTAATGCATAATAATAAATTGTCTGAATTGAGATACTAAATCGGCCATGATGTATATAAAGATACTGCACAACATCGGTGTGCTGTGTGGTAGTTGCAGGTATGGGAAATGTAAACATAAAACCGATGAGTCTAAATTTTAACTTTAGGCTAGTTACATTCATTACTTACTAAGTTGGATTGAATTACTCGTGAAATAATTGATGGATTTGGTTGTCACCATCTTGTAAGTAGACGACTTGCACTGGTTTCACTTGATTTGTCTCTACTATGAAGGGGTCACCTTTAGGAGACTGGCAAACGGAGTGTACGACATCACCCAAATGTTCAACATTCACCTTCTACTGTTTGCTTATTATATTTTATTACTCTTACTTCAGTGGGTAATCGTGTCGACTTGTATTTACACGTAGTACCTTCAGCATTCACTTAGATATTTGTATTGTTTTATTTTTTTTATTAAAAATTGTCTAGAAAGGAATTGTTGTTGTACACCATAGATTGTCTCATAGATAAAGTAATTAATCAAACGAGCACAATATTTTTAAAGCTTGTGGTGATTGTGTATTTTTTCTACATGCGTAAGGTTTTTGTTGAAAACAAAACAAACTATTCGATGTTGTGTTGGGCAGAGAGTTTGCGAGTTGCACTGTTACTGGTGATCTGTTGGTACCAGTAGTTTTTGATACTCGCTAAATTATATAGCCAAGTTTCTATTCCTTTACCTTTTGATTATAAGAAAAGGTACAAGTTATATCGCTTGAAACATTTGTGGTGTTCATTTAGCTGTTGGTTGGTGGCAAATAGTGAACGTTTTCATTCTCTCCTGTATTTCTATAAATGTTTAAAAATATGTGTTCCTGCTTCAGTTGTAACCATTCATTCATTTTTGTTTGCAGTGTTGATCCATTCACTCGTAAGGATTGGTATGATGTTAAAGCTCCATCGATGTTTACGACTCGCCAGATCGGTAAAACATTAGTGAATCGTACTCAGGGAACCAGTAAGTTGGATTCATTTAGCTGAGTAGATGTATGTATTCACAGTTTGAGAAATGCTGAAGACAGAACTCTATTAATTATTTATGTAGGCAGTGCAGTGAAATGTTTCCAAAATAAGATGGAAAAGTGGTCATTGTGGACAACCGATTATAAAAACTAAATTTTAATGAACCATTCTTTATTGGTAGGCTACTGTAAACCCTATTCTGATGCCGTGTCCTAACGGAACCGTAAATATAAATGGCAAAATGCACAACGGACTGTATTTGATGAAAATGAGTGATTACTCGACAAATATCAGAGGAGGGCTTATACATGAAGATATTTTATGCCGGTCCGATGTTCACTTGAATAGCTGTAGCGATCAGTGATTAGTGATTTTCATGAAAATTTACTTACGTAGTACACTTGGTGGGCTCGTGGCAAGGGCTATACTTGGTATTTCATGAAAAATCAGTGTTTCTTTGAATTACAGCATCAGCTGCATTTTACTGCAAACAAATGTGAATCCACTGTTAAAATTTAAAATTGTACAAGTTTATATGATTGTTGCTTAGTTAAGAGGTGATATTATGTAAACATAATTTTTTATCTAGTTACGCATAAGTTTTCAACAGAGTAGGCCTATTTGTAAACTGTTTGTTAGGAGGCAGCTTGTATAGCAATAGCAGCAGTCTACATGTGTGTGAAAATGATCGCTTTGATTAGCCCGACCACGTCTGGTTAAATGTGGGTTGTATTGTTTAAAGAGATGAAAAAGTTATTTATGATGTTGTGTTAATTTTGTGCAAACAGGTTTATAATTGTTAACTAAGGGAGAAAAGTTAGAACTTGGCTGTAGACGAGTACTTGATGCCATTCAATCTTATTTAATTATCGGTCAATGTGATTCAACCATCACAAATTTTTGTTGTCGAAGATTGCAATTTTAAACTATGTTGGTCTGTTTTTTTCTATTTTTAGAGATAGCATCTGATGGACTAAAAAGTAGAGTATTTGAAGTCTCTTTGGCAGATTTACAAAGCGACAATGATGCTGAACGTTCATTCCGCAAATTCCGTCTTATCGCTGAGGATGTCCAGGGCAGAAATGTTCTGACCAATTTCCATGGAATGGATCTTACGACAGATAAGTTGAGGAGCATGGTCAAGAAATGGCAGGTGGGTCTACATATTTTGGAATCTATTGTGAATAGGGGTTTTTTATGTGTGCACATACCAGCTGGTATGAGTTGAGCACTGTCAGTTCTTTGATTGTGTTTGTGAGTAGACTCCTCATTGGGCAGGTGTTTGTTGCACCGTAACAACATTTTCTTAAGAAATAATTAATTGATTTCCTTACCTTAATAAATCGATATCAATTGATTGTCTTTTGCGGTACCGTCTAGGTTTCATAGCCTTGGCGAGCAGCGATCGTGCTAAACTGTAATTTTGTATCTTTTACTTTTCTGCAATCATTTATTTTATGTAGGAATAAGTTAAAAAATAAATTTCTTATTACTTCTCGTAGGAATAAATTTTAATTGGTTGTATATTTTGTTGTATAGTTTTCAAAATGACAGTCTTGTTAATAGATGTTGAGACTTGTCGCATGGAGTCTGCTGATGAAAGATTTATGGCACATAGATGTGTTTGGAATAAGGAAGGGCCTTGTGGCCAATCGTACATGTTCTACTAATTAAGTGATTGTAAAATGCCAGATTTAATAGGCTAAGCTAGGTGTATAGTAGAGAAATACCACCAAATACTCGACAGATGGCTCTCACCTGATTAACTAAAGATATCATGCGTCTGTCACCTCATCATCATTATCAGTTTGTCATGATTACCTATCCCACTAAAATTAAATCATCCCATCACCTTATTATTAAGTTTAAAATTTAAATATGCGGTGAAATGTCTGTAATTAAAATAAATTATTCATCCCTGTCATTTGTATGTACAGTCAGTTAAGTGACGAGGGGTAAACGGGGTAAAGCGTGAGTGCGCGTGCGCGTGCAACTAACACAACAATATATTATACCCAGCAGAGCACATACAGCATATTGCGTTACCTTTTATAGGTTAACTGTACGATTATAACTGTTACTGTAAATAGAAATGTTAGTTTCTGGAAAACATGGTCTGATTATTCACAGTGCTCAACGAAATCTAGTAGACAGTGTAATAAAATGTTGTCAGGTTAAAGCTGAACAAAAATGCCTTTCCCTGCCACTTAACAAAAGCCATGGGTGAGTGGCTAACTACTGTAGTGTTTCTCTTTCCACAATTCAAAATATAAAGAAGGAAATTAAAAGCCGTGAAGAATCTGTTCTTCGTCAACAGTTTTGTTGACACCTGGTAAAAAAATCGGGTGTGAAACACTCACACAACTTTCCCTTGCCAAAGAAAATAATGAACAATATGGCCAAAATTACATTAGTAAAATGTAATCACGTTCTTGACCATTGGTAAAATTACATTAGTAATAAACAAAAAGCTAACCTCGATAAACATAACCTACTTTTAATCATGAGGGAAAGACGCAAAATGAAAATACTCAGTTTGGCTTAAAAATATGAAAAATCACTCTTTCACCTTAAACTAGGCTCTTAAGAGAAAAATGCTCTAAATAAAAGTTATAATCTTTTAATTTCCTATAAATAGATTGTATACACTTTTGCCATAAAATGCATACTAAGGCTGTAATCTTTAAATAATTTATTCTTTTACACATTTTCATAAGAAAAAAACAGAAAATCACTAATTACCGCTAAACTAAGCGTTATACAAAACAATGTATGAAGTAAAAGTTGTAGGTTTTCAAATTTTTTATATCTTGATTGTATATACTTATGCCGTAAAATGCATATTAAGGCTGCAATCTTAAAAAAAACCGTAAGCGTAGCGCTTTGCGCTGATTCTGCATCCTCGCATCAGTGGGGGGGGGGGGGAATTTTTGCGATTTCTTCTCTTTAAAATCAAAATTTTGCAAAATCCTTTCTTAGTGCACGCTTACACAACACAACATAACAAAGCTAACTTCCAAATTTCAAGTCTCTAGCGTGAGTAGTTTCGGCTGTGCGTTTATCTATAAATGAATCGGTCAGGATATGTCCTTTTATATAATAGATTGTATGTATGTATGTATTTGATTTTTGAGTTAAAAAATGTAGTAAATGCTTTTGTAACTACGTATAATTTTATTCAAAGTCCAAGTAACTTTGGAATTCAAAATTTCGTTTATTTGAATTTTTTCAGCAGTTTTGAGTTACGGAGGTTTCACTGTATTTTTAATCAGTTTATGCGAAGTATAAAATAAATGTTTTTTTTTTGATAGGGATTAAGGTTGTGTCATTATCAAACTCGATTTAATTATTACGTGACTGTGGATAATTGGATTTTGCATGAATATTATTAGCAGGTTTCTAAAAAATCATTTTCATATGACGTTTATTCTTCTATTGTAATGACGCTAAACTACTACTGTGATGGTCGTTCTTCTGCCTGTCATATATTCATTTTTATACTTACCAAATTGAAAATAAAACCGATAGATAGATCTGTTCTTTTCTAAATAAAAAAAATTAATGTTGCCTATCGGTAACTTATGTTGTGACTAGCTAAAATCCCTGTTTATTTAAATTAAAGACCCAAAATTAAAAGATATTTAACTTTTATTTTAAGCAGTTTTTGCAGTATTACGTCAAATTAGCGTTGATTGAGTTTCTATTCATAAATCTAATAATTCATCTGTTTCTTGAGGTTAACTTTTTGTTTATTTTTAATATTTTATTACCAATACAGTCAAACTTCTGAAAAATGGCACTCGGGACCAAAATTTTGTCCGCTTTTTAAGTGTCCACTAATAAGAAATACGAGGGCTTTCAAGTAACAGACGTTTTGAATTAAAAAATTAACTAAGTAAAAAAAAACCAGTTTTTATTACGTACAATTTGAAGGTTAAATCTTAGGCTAGTTTTCTACGTAATCGCCAGGTAAATTAAGGCATTTATCGTAACGTGGTACAAGATTTTCAATGCCCTCTTTGTAGTAATCTGCCGCCTGCGAGTTCAACCACTGGTTTACACCGGCATGGAGTTCAGCGTCAGTGTAGAAGTGTTGCGTAGCGAGCCATGTCTTCATTGCTGGGAACAGATGGTAATAGCTCGGCGCCAAATCCGGGCTGTACGGTGGATGATTAAAAACTTCCCATCCAAAACCTTCCAAGAGCTCTTGAGTACGTTTGGTCGTGTGTAGACGAGCATTGTTGTGGAAAAACAAAACTTTTCCACTAAGTTTTCCCTGACGCTTGTTTTGTATTGTGCGTCTTAATTTTCTGAGTGTTTCGCAATACCTCTCTGATTTGATTGTTTGGCCTCGTTCACAGAACTCAACGAAAATCACTCCATGAGCATGCCAAAACACAGTAGCCATGATTTTTCTTGCTGATAGCGTCTGCCGTTTAGTTTTGCCGTACAAGTCACAAATCTGGCGATAAATTTCAATCTGTTTGTAATTTTTCGCCAACAAAAACCGTATCACACCACGCACTTCACAACTGGTGGGATTTTCACGCTCATTTTAAAACTCCACTGTATAAAAAGTACAATACGCACGATGCTCTAGCTACCACGCCTGGTTGCGTACTGAATGTAGAAACACTCTTGACGCCAAGATGGTGGCGCTAGCTCCCCCCACTGCCGTATCAGGCCAAAACGTCTGTTACTTTCTGGATTGCCCTTGTATGTGTACTGTACAATTTTCTATATTTACATAATGTACGTTTTAACAAGAATGTATAAAATACACACTATGTTTATGCAATAAAAAAAAATTTATTTAATACTTAAGTGTGTAGTATATAGAGTAAAACGTGCTCAAAATGCGCACTTACGGTGAACTGAATAAGTGGTCGGTTTGAGAGGTGGTCGCTTTTGCTCGATTTTACCGGTGGTGGTCGTTTAGCGGAGGGGAAGAATAGTTAATGTTTCGGTTCCCGAAAAAACTGGTCGGTTAGAGAGTTGTGTGGGGGGCTGTATATAAAATTAATAAAAAAGTAACGCATTATCTAATATGCAGTATAAAAAAATATGCATGCATGTACAATGTTATAGTAATCCAACATACCTTATGTTTGTATTCCAAGATAATAAATAAATTTTTTACACTACCTATAGTAATAAAATCATTTTTTGTTTTTAAGAAGGCCATGCTAATTATGAATTAAACCACTTATGCACTCAATATTTTTAAACACATTTTTTATTTTATTTGTAATACATACTGTAAATCCTAGCTTATCGAATGTATTTCATTTAGGAATGCATTTTTCATGCATTTCATTTAGGAAATGTCTGCAATTCAGAAGTGTCCGTTAGTAGAAGTTTGACTGTATTAGGTTATATCATTCATTATTTGTGTTGGCAAGAGAAAGTTGTGCGAGTGTTCACACCAGATGTTTTTGTCTGTATAGGCCCAGAAGTGAAAAGTGAAAAAGGATTCAACTACGGTAGTTATCGGATATGGATACAGATACGGTACTATGACCACCTCCAAGGGACCGACCAGCTAGTTCCGGCGGCCCACGGCCACTCTGACCTACACTCACTCTAACCAATTCCTTTTCTTGTAACAAAATAATCTACAAAAAGAGCTTTTACATCACTTTTTGACCAAGTCGAACTCTCTTCACTTTCTCTTTACTTTCTTCAAAACTATTCTGAATTTTTGCCCTGTTTTTCAAATTGTGGATAATAGAGAGTGTCGAACGTTGAACTCCCTTGCAATATCCGTGTTCGTTTCACCATTTTCCAAACACCAAATATTGTGCACTTGTTCCAAAACTAAAATGTCTATGCCATGACACCATACTTAAGTTTGTATAAAACAAAAATAATGGACGGGTTTACACAAAAGATATGAACTAAACTTTAGTAAACAGGACAATAAAACTGTAGATCGGTGCTGTATTTAAGACAAAAAGAAAGAACTGGCCTAATCGTAATCAAACTTGCGACATGATCTATACGCATGTTGAGACTAAAGCCATTTGGAAAAAACTTGTTAAAAACCAAAGGAAATTATTAGTAATGTGCTGACTCATACAGTTGACAGATAACCAGCATAGTATAAAATTGATACGGGGGTCATTGAAACAATATACGAGTAGCCTATTTTATATTGGGTGTAATAGCGCGGTGGACCAGCCTTTGCCTTCATCTTCATATTGGCCTTCACTGTATTATGCTACAACCTGCTGCTGTGCTTTAAACATTTCTTTTTAAGAAGCAAGTATATATTATATTATTTATAATAATGAACCTATTTGTTTTTAGACCCTGATCGAAGCGAATGTGGATGTTAAAACGACAGATAACTATTTGCTGAGAGTGTTTTGTATCGGTTTCACCAATAAAGATCAAATGTCGCAACGTAAAACGTGTTATGCGCAGCACACCCAGGTAAGCTATTTCAAATGTTAAGGAAAACTGGTTCATTTTTTATATTCATACATTTTATATTATTTTGTGTACAGGTTTGATAGGTGCAATTAATTATTGTTAAATAAAATTCATTCATGTTAGACCAGATGCTTTTATTTACTCTAAATTACTCGGACGGTTCCAGTAATTCTTCTATGTTCACAATCACTTCTAGTTTGTGCCTTGTAATCTTTTCTTTGTCTTGCCGTTTACCAAATATATGGTAAGAAAGTATGTTTTCACAGCAATTTTTCACCGGAAATACACATTTTTAGGTTCCTTGAAGTCAAATAACATGTTTTGTGTGTGAACAAAATATGTCGACAACAGAATATCATAATGAAGTTGAAACTTGGAACTAAATTAGGTACCATGAGGGGACCGGACAAACATTTTCATAAAAATTGGTCAATCAAAAGTAGTATTATATTTTTTAACATTTATGTAATATCGGAAACAGTGAAACGATTGTTAATTTAAAGAACAATTATGTCCATAAAGACAAAACTGAAAACATTTACAAGTAGACAGAAAATGGTGAAAAGAGTCCTGAGGAGGTTTCTGCCCTTATCCTTTTCGCACCTTATCCTCGACGTGGTTTAGTTGAGTTTTTCTCCACCATGATGCGTGATACAGAGGTATGTAACTAAGTAGTTCTGCCATAAGAGGAGTTGTCTGTCCAGTCAGAGGCAGGCGGAGCAAGTTTGATTGCTTCACACTGTTGACGGGTTGGGGGTGAGTCTCCAAATAGGACACCAGTTTGTTGTTAGAGTGGGTGCCAGTTACGACTTCATAAAAAAATTATTTATGTAGAAAATCACTATTTCCCGCTAAACTAGGCTCTGTAAAGAAAAATGCTTAGAATAAAAGTAGTAGATCTTTAATGTTCTATACATTTTATTATTGTATACACTTTTCTTGTAAAATGCATACTGAGGCCGTATTCTTAAAAAATTGCATTATTTTACTGATTTTTATGGGGGAAAAACCAGAAAATTCAAGTTCCAACTTTGTTCCGTTCTTAAGATAATTTGTTCCACATCCACACAGAGACCAGTAGTTAAAAAGATTTTTTTTCTCTTGCCTATATGAATAAATAGGAAGGGAAGTATTGTTTTCATGTCGATTTTTCGAAATCGAGTTTTCACCGGATATACTTGTTTTCAAGATCCCCTGAACCCAAAAAAAAAAAACATTATTTTAGTGATTGGTCTGTGTGTGTGAACAGAATATCTCAAGAACAGAACATCTTACGAGCTTGAAAGTTAAGTTAGATACTACTACCGGACCCGACACGAACATTTTCATCAAAATCGGTCAACCAAAAGTAGTTTATTCATGTCATTTTTCACTTTTTTGCAATTTCCTCAAAAATGGCTCCTACGATTTTTTATAAATCGCCTTGATTACTAAGTTTTTTATGTTTTACAAGATAGGGTGTAGGCGCCATGTCTGCTGAAATTCTAGGAGAGGCTGTTTTCACGTAAAAAAATGGTTTTTTTTTAAGATTGCAGCCTTAATATTAATATGCATTTTACGGCAAAATTGTATATAATCAAAGTTATAGAAAATTTGAAACACACAACTTTACTAAATGCATTGTTTTGTATAATGCTTAGTTAAGCAGTAATTAGCGATTTTCTGTTTTTTTCCTCAGAAAAATATGTAAAAGAATCTATTCTTTTAAGATTTCAGCCTTAGTATGCATTTTATGACAAAAAGTTATAAATTAAATTTATAGGAAATTAAAAGATCTACAACTTTTATTTAGAGAATTTTTCTCTACAGAGCCTAGTTAAGCGTGAAAGAGTGATTTTCCATATTTTTAAACTAAACTGAGGTTGATTGTTATATAAACTGACTAGAAAATAAATGATTTTTTATTTAAAAGAAATGAAAAATTTATTTAAATCGGAATTCTAAGGGCTTTTGTAACTCCTTACATGTAATCGTAATATTGTGTTTTTAATACTATAATTTATGTTTTTGAAATAGTTTTATAACATTTATTGTTATAAAAGTGTTGTCTGTTTCATAAAATTTATTGTAATTATCGTATTTTTTAAATATATTTTACAAAAATGCAAAATTATTCAAAAAGGTATTTAACCCTTAAACTCTGGAATGGTTTTGCATGCTATTGTGAAAGTTCATATTATCAAAACACGCTCCTGAATAAATTCATTTTATCTAATTTCATGATTGATAAAAAATTACAGGTATTGTTTATAATATGTACGGTTATTTGCGTATAAAAATATAAAAATCGCTTTAGATTTACGTTCACTAGACGATGCGAACTATTTGCGCACACAAAAATTTGTAGGTTACTTCATATTGTTTACTTTAAATCGCTGAAATTGAAATGTATCATAAAATATTCATAACATTGTCTGGACAACTTACCACAAAAAATTAAATGTCAAAAGAATAAAGTTATCGTAACAGTGACCGAGTGTGTTGAATTGATTTGTATGAGAAGTGTAGCGCGCAGCACATTGAATAGACTTCCTTCCACCGCTTACCAATGCCAATGCAATGTTAGGTTTTATTGCACACATGGAAAGTGACAATATACATAGAAAATAATATCGGTGAATAAGGACTTAAGGGGGCTAGAATGAGTGGTCAGACAAAGACGAAAAAATTTGCTCTCTCAAATAACCACATGCCATCGATCCCTTCTGCAATAGACCTATGGCCTTCTTGGGCGACCTAAAAATAGATACGTGTTAAGAGGTTGATTTTCATTTTGTCATTTTACATTGTTGACTAGTTTTAAACTGGAATGGCAATGTAGTTATGTTTTAACTTTTGTTATAATTTTCATTATGTACATCGGCGATGGAAGTTGTGTGAGTATTTCACACCAGACTTTTCCGTAATGTGTTATTGAAATCAAGAGCCTGCTCAATAACAGGATCCTATAACGTGTTGAATAAAATAACGCTTATTGTCGTGCCTACAATACAATGTAGCGGAAAATGAAGCGAACTAAAATATTCACTTAGTGATTTTGCTGATAGCAAGATTAAATGCTGTATGACTGACAGTTCAGTGAATTTTCTGAGCGAAGTTTATTGGCTTCTTTATTAGTACAGAAAATGGTAGTCTAAGCGAACGGTCATGTGGCGAGGTGAGGCGACATGATGAGTCGCCGCTGCCGCCGCCATTTTGAGCGTTGGCTTGTTTTCATCCTGCCTTCTCCTATCCCATATGGATGCGTGGCTGCCCACTTAGCTGCTGTTATTTTATTATTTATTAGCCTTTCTATTGTCATGTAGGCCTGTATAAAATTAATTACCGTATTACTTAGAATTTAAGACGCACCCATGTTTTAGGAAGTGATTTTTTGGAACAAGTAAATATAATACTCGATAGAAATAGTAAAAAGCCGCCGCCATATATTATAATATAGTACCGTTATTCTGTTAACATTAAATACCATTTATGTTGACTAAAAAGGACATACCTGACACGGTAACATTTCACAAAAACCATATTTATATTGAATATAATGTGTATGGATTATTTATACGATTTTTATGGCTAAATAAATAAGTCTGTTTCGCTAGCTTCCTAATTACGTTGTTGAGTCATCGTCGTCTTCAGTTAAATGTGATTCATTTGTGTCAGTGTGGTTCCGAATGCACAGCCGTCCAACGCATTCAACAAACAGCACTTTAAAAAGGATTTACTGATGATACCCGGTGGGTGGGTATCATCAATAGCAAGTGGGTCACACTTGCTTCAATTGAAATTGAAATACACGGCAACTATAGCCAACAGCCGATATTGTCTCGATATAGTATACTCGAAGGTACTTGTACAATAAAACATAGGGTCAATTTACATGTACCTCAAATGTAAGACCCGCCTATTATTTTGGCCCTTTATAACATTTAAAAATGTGTGTGTTAAATTTGAAGTGACATGTTATTTATTAACTGCAATGGTCTAACCACCCTTTTTATTTTTTTATTTACAATAATATAAAGGCTAACAGAACTTATACATATAAGCCGTATTGACGTAACGAATTTACATGCTAATACACTTTTTGTCTCTTGTGCTCATAAAAAAAATTTCCACAAAAAATTAGTTTAGCAAAACTTGATCAAAAATAATATTATTAATTATGAAATTAAAAAAAAGAAGGAAAAAAGCTGTGAGTCTGCTCCATGAATTTATGACATTGGTTGGTTGGTGAGCACCTGATAAAATTTTGATGAGAATTGTTTGTAATTATCAAAAAAAGGATCGAGTTGCAGATTAAATTTATTGAACCAAGATAATGTCCGTATTAAGAAAGTATTACTGTATTGCACAGTGTTCACTTTAGGCAAATAAACAGATTAAAAAAGTCCTGGATCTGACAGAAAGTACATAATAAAAAATGTTTTTAACAATATCCTCTAGGTGAACCTTATTATTTAATATTTTATATAAAAATTGCATACACATCACATTTCGTCTGACTTAAGGGATTTTATGTTGAAAATTCTTCTCATCCTCTCTGTAGGAAACCCTAAAGGGCATGACATATCATATTTTTTGTAATACAGGAGATTCAATAATTATTTTAAATTTTTTCAAGATGATAGGGATTCACACAATTGCAGCATATTCTAACCTGCTTGGTATTTCTAAGTAACGTATAACCATTGTTCACCATCATATGGTGGATATGTGTTGCTTGAAAGTTAATTTTATGTCAATTAGCACTCCTAAACCATGTCATGGACTAAATCCAATTTTTAATTTTTTACAGAGTAATTAAAAGATGTGAAAATTATTTTGGTTGGAAGATATTGTATACATACATTTTTTGTTTAATTTTAAATGATTTTTTTCACACCATAGATGTACATTATCCAAGTATTTTTGAAGAAGTTTACAATCGTCAAAATTATGTATATGTTTATACAGTTTCATATCAACAAATAAAATACATACACTATTACGAAGGCTTAGTGGCAAATCGTTAATTAATAATAAAAATAAAAGAGGCTGCAGTTTACTGCCCTGAGGTAAACCCATGCTATTTGAAAAATTATTAGATCAATTATTTCTAAATCCCACATACAACTATCTATTTTTCAAGTGACTATTAAAAAACATTTAAAAATAAATCTTCATAATGCATCTTGCAGTTTGAAATTAATTCTATTTTATATTATAAATTTCACCAACCTCTTTTTAAACTGCGTCAACTTTTATCTTTATTTACATGTGTTTCAGTGGATCCACCATCAGAGTAAATAATATAATTAAAACTAAAAAAATGTTATCATTTATTTTAAATCTATAGAACATGATAGATCTTCAGTCATTTGTATAAAACTGATTTAAAATGAATTTCCTTTAATTTATCCCTTCTCATATTTACTGTAGATAGCAGCAGCAGCAGTCAATATCACCTTATCATTTCTAAATTTGACCTGTTTGTTGAAAATGTCCTGCTTTTGCACCTTTAAACATTTATAAATATAGAACATCTCATATTTTTTCAATTTTATTTTTGTTTTCTATACTACATTGTTCATCTGTTGTACCAAATTTATGTTTTTCCTCTTTTATATGATTGGTATAGTCAGATGCAATGTAGTCACATTTCATTTCATATAATGAATTAATATAATAATTTCACTAACCTTCTTTTTAAACTGCACTGTCACCTTTATTTTATTCCTACTTACACGTGTTTCGGTGGATCCACCATCATCAGAGTAAATGAAAAATTGAAACTAAACATTTTTTTCATTTATTTAAAATTTACAGAAGATGATACATCTTCAGTCACTTGTAATGCAAGTGATACATCTTCTGTAAATTTTAAATAAATGAAAAAAAATTTTTAGTTTCAATTTTTCATTTACTCTGATGATGGTGGATCCACCGAAACACGTATAAGTAGGAATAAAATAAAGGTGACGCAGTTTAAAAAGAAGGTTAGTGAAATTATTATATTAATTCATTATATGAAATAGAAATATTTCAAACTGCAGGATGCATTATAAAGATTTATTTTTGAATGAAGTCACATTTCAGTGGTTTTTTATGTTCATTATGCCTCACTTGAAAATTACGACTAGTCATACCAATATAAAGATTTTTACAATCCTCTTTACCACAATCTATTTTATACACACCCTTTTTATTGTTTAGTGTTTCATTTATATTGTTTTTTATTATATTTGTGGTCAGTAGTTTTTTATTATTTCATGTGTATGCGATTTTATAAAATTTATTTAACGTTACGAATAACTTATTATTGATAGTTTAATTATATTTAAATGAAATGAATGGTTTTTGTTTAGTTTTATTGTCTAATTTTGTTTAGTTTTATTGTCTAATGTAAGGGGTAAGGGTGGTTGTTATGTTTGTTCTTTTTCATAAATTTGATGTCCATTCTGTTGTGCTATGCATTTTATTATTCTTATTCTTATCTCATTTTCTAATAGTTTTTTTTATCCTCTATATAATTAAACGCTCTATGAATCATACTGCGGTAAGATTTTAAATAAATAAAAAAAATTTTTTAGTTTCTATTATGTTATTTACTCTGATGGTGGATCCACCGAAACACGTATAAGTAAAGATAAAAGTTGATACAGTTTAAAAAGAAGGTTGGTGAAATTTATTATATAAATTCATTATATAAAATAGTATTTAAAAAAAATATTAAATATTTTGTAAAACCAATTTTGTCCATTTTTATTTACAAGATATAATTTACTCTATTAAAGGGTTTTTTAAAATCTAAGTAAGTTACATTTGTATGCAATCCAGCATAAATGAGACATCCTGCATGAAATTTAACTGTTTGTCAGTGTGGAGCGTCCATGCACGGACAGGAGATATTAACCCATTTACCTGTTTAAAAATCTTTGCCAGAGACTTTATAATCGCAATGGGCTGGTAATTTGAGACTTATTTCTATCTCCTGACTTAAATATTGATGTTATTCGTGCAACTTTCCATTTCACTGAAAACTTTTATGCTAGCAATATTATCGGGTGTATCGCGGGAGCTATTGCCAGTGCCTTAGTATACGAGATAGAAGTTATAATATATTTATGAAATTGAAGTAATAGACAGTAGATAAGAGATAGTAGCTATAGATACTGAAGTCACGAGATTGCCTTTAGCGTATGTATGGGTGCGAGGAAGGGAAATGATATATTTGCAGTGTTACCAACCCCAACAGTGACACACTACTCGTACATTTCACTACCGTCCAGTTTTTACAAACATTTTGTAAGCTGTGGTTTATTCCGAGAAAATGTTTTCTTCATAAACCTTATAAGAAATAAATACAACCTGTAATATTGCCTATAGCTTAATTACATAACTAGAAATATTTGACTTACTGTAATTACGAATGAATCGCCTTCTTTACTATTGCTGTCACCAGCGTTTTCATTATCAGTCTCTCTAGTATCTACCTAACCGTTTTCTTTTTTTTACCAGGTGTCAACAAAACTGTTAAAGAATAGTTTCTTCACGTCCTTAATTTCCTTCTTTATTTTTCGAATTGTGGAAAGAGAACATCACAGTAGTTAGCTGCTCGCTCATGGCTTTTGTTAAGAGGCACGGATACGCATTTTTCTTAAGCTTTTAAGTTCATAACATTATTATTACATTGCATATTAGATTTCGTTCAACGTTGTGAATAGTTCGACCACGTTTTCGAGAAACCGACTTATGTGTAACTAACGGTTAACCTACAAAAGGTTCCGCGATATACTGTATATTCTCTGGATATAGTATAAGTTTTTTGATGTTTGTCGTACCGAAATTAAAGCAGTCGGGCATGCGCACTGATGCTTTTCCCCCTTTACCCCTCGTTGCAAACAAGGGCAAACTCGTGACTCAAGTGACTGTATAACCCTAGTATAAAATGCTGCGCTGAAAAAGTTTGTTATGAAAAAAGGGGGTAAATTTGTTGCGTTGCTGTGTATCTGTGAAAGATGCAAGGTGATTGATCACCCTTGTGTACATGAAAAATTGCGTTTGGTTTGCTGTAATTGTATTTGTTTACGGTAAATATTTTGCTGTTTGTCTTAATTTTGTGTCTGTAAGAGATTAAGTGAGATTTGCTAGACTTGTGTTGATTGTAACGCAGTTTAAAAGTACTAGTTATCTAGTATTATTAGATGAAAAGGTCATTCCAATAACTTGACTTAGTTTTAACAGTCGGACTAGTGTCTGTCGTTTGTACATCTGTTTATTTAACGGTGCTATTAAAATAACAGGGTCGATTATCGCCACCCAAACTGGCCCAATCGAGTAACCATCTTATTCATCGTCTCATGTTAAATAAAGACCATCACTATTGTACTGTACAAGGGTGTAAGACGTGTGTGACAAAAAGAGAACTTTTCTGAGGGCTACCACACAATACAAGTGGAAACTTGTATGATTTTCTAATTGTAAATTCATTCATTCATTCATTTACAACAAGGGCGTTCAGGCTTCTTCAGCCCCTCCTCACCGCGACCAAAAAGATCTTTTGTGATTGCCCCTATTCCTAATTTATGCAAGGCCCGCACTTTCGATAAAGCGCAGGGTCTGCCTAGGATCTAGTGCACTTACCTGAGCAGGTGTAAACACATCCCCACCCCACAGTGCTATACTTTTGCAGCCAACCACTATGCAACTGCAAAAATATAAATGTGCGACCCACTGAGGCGCCTTACAATACACCTCTCCGCACAGACCTTAATGGCCCATATTTCATCTTGGAAGATAGTCATGTTACACCCAAGGGCCAGGGAACTCATTCCCCCGGCCCCCCAGGCCCCCAATCCCACTCTTCCGCTCATCACAGGGCCGTCAATATACCAAAAGGTAGCCCCTTCCGGCATCACCGGCCGTCCCTCCGCCCACTCCTGACGATCAAAAATTTCCATCCTCAGTGTGTCGGAGAAGTTGTATGCTCTGTTCATACGGTCCCAAGGACCACCTACCACACCCATCCCTTCAATCACCTTGAAGATCTCAGTGTGGCCCATCTCCACTGATGGGACCCCGATCCCGTCCTCCAGCCTCAAGGCAGTTCCTATCGCCTCTCCCTTCACTTGCACATGAATAGGAGGCAAATCAAACATCGCCTCCATAGCGGCCGTTGGACCAGTGCACATTGCACCACATATCCCTAGGCAGGCCAGTCTCTATAGCTCCTCAGCCGATCCTGCGCCGTCCTAGATCTGTTGTTGGCCACCATACAACATCTTCGTACGTGACCATTGGCAGAATGATGCCCACACAAGCCCATTCCACCATACGAGGCCCAAGCCCCGGAGTCCTCCCCAGCAGACTCTCACATATCCATAAGGCCTTTATAGCCTTCTCCACAGTCCTGGACATGTGGCCTTTCCAGGTTAGGCCACTATCCATGACAACCCCCAGATACTCTAACTCAGGGGAGTAGTTTAAATCCACTCCCTCCAGAGTCAAAGCATCCATAGCTGTTTTTCATGATTTCAAATGAAATGGGTACCATCTGGTCCCCACGTGCAGCTAGGGAAATAATAGGTCCGCCCCTGCATAGCCCCGCGTACAGAGGTAAGGCAAAATACTGTAGGAGGAGCCAGGTATCCTACAGGCACCGTTAGACACTGATTAAATGCCCCAGTGCCATCCACCCTTCGGCACGGTACGACTGACACCACTTGGGTTGGGCAAAAGCTACAGTAGGAGAAGTTGCCTCTAGCACGGATAGAAAAAGTGCTAGATGCCAGGGACAAGGATTAGGATAGACAGACAGAAGCCCAGCATCTCAGCTCACCTCGGCGAGACCAGAGCATGGCTGAACAGTAGCCATTATATGCCGAGGAGTTTCCAGAGGCACGGGCACGAAAAACTGCTACAGAAAGTAAGGGAGCAGGTGTGCTCTCTTGGACGTGATGCTTCGGCACATGCAAGCCAGCCGACCACTGACTTGCTTCGCCTCCTTCTAATTGTAAATATATATATAAGTATGTTGTTGATGTTGTGTAGTGAGTGGAGCCGAGTATGCCCGATTCACCATCACCAAACCTAGTGTAGTGCGACAGGTTTCATTCGCTGTTGAGAAATGGTGCACTTTACAGCGACCGACTAATATCCAGAAGAGAAATGAGTGTGTGTATTTGTTAGTAGGTTTGTTATTGTCGATGATGAAATGAAATAAGTGTTTTCTGAATTGTTGTTTTATTTACAGGTGCGTGCAATTCGTAAAAAGATGGTGGATGTTATCAACAGCAATATATCAAATTGTGATTTGAAGGATGTTGTTAACAAATTGCTGCCTGATTCTATAGCTAAGGACATTGAGAAATTGTGCCAGGGAATTTATCCATTGCATGATGTCTACATCAGAAAGGTATCCTCGTACCTATTACATGTATACGTACATTAAAAACCACCTCAGCATGCTCTTTCACTTTTAATGTACTTTTAATTTAATCATCCAGGAGATATCAAGAATAAACTTATATCGCACATTCACCTGCTGCTACTACAATAAGTGTGTCATCTTGTAATATTTACACAATAATACACCTACACTGTTTTATTAGCATTCGCTTATTTTTACAAAGAAATTCTTCTACTCTATAAAAAGTTTCATCTATCACATAATTTTTCAGACTTTTTAAAGGAATGAAAATCATGACAACATTTAAAAAGCTGTGGTGATTTGTTGATGTAATATATGTGGCCGCGTAGGTAGGTTTTTGTTGAGACAATTGAGTGTTGCGGTTAGCTAAGTAATAATCGGTTGTGTTATGTTAGTGGACATGTTGGAATGTTGCCTTGCATACAAGGGAGGGAGGGAGGTGTGAGCAATTGAAGCTGCTTAAATAGTGGTGTGGATGAGGTGAGGTGGTTAGTATACCATGATCAGCTTCCATTAGTAACATTTCATCATTTCATTTGGCAATTCATTTTAATGCAAATACCCCACGTGGTATTTTACTACAAACTTGATCGGTATAGAAATGGCAAGACAAATGGCTGTCTAGTGATACTCCTAGCAACTTCACCGCTTCTCCATGCTTTACGCTATAATTATCAATAAATACATCCACTTCTCTACTTTCTTTAATGTTCTGTTTGTTTTTGAATTTCAAGTATTGACATTTTTTCCATCTTCTGTTAATAACATTTGATTCAAGAACTGAATTACAGACTCTAGCCCACCAGAGGGAGGGGGGCTAAAAAATCTGACAATGTTCTAACTTGTCAAAGGCTGAACATATTTAGCTCGGATCTTTTTTGATTGATTTCTCGACCCAGAAAATTAGAGACTTTTACTAACATAATAACGATTATGTTAACTTTGTCGCAGACTTTTCATAAAAGAAAAATTTTGGACAATGGCAGAATCTTACTCACTAATGCAGTTTTGTAATTGTGCGTGCTGGTCAAGCGACTCGGTGGTTACAGTACGTGAGCATTGTTTTGCTTTGCATTAGCATACTATTCAAAATGTTCTATTAAATTTTCTACTATTAAAATCAATTCTTTTAACAACTTGGGCTTGCGAAAAGATAAGAATACATACAAAATAATAATCAAGTTAATTCTTTGTTTTATTATCTTATTTGTTTTTGAACCGTATTGGAAAGTAGTTTGTTTAAACATTTTTAATCTTTGCGTTTCTATTTCTTTCTTTAAATCATTTGTTTACATATTATTCTAAATTTTGTTAAGTCTATTCCCAGCATTTCCTTTTTGGTGTATTTTTTTTCGCACTTGCAGCGAAGCGCATAGGAACTTTTAGTTTACAATAGAAACATAATGGGCCTTAAAATTGACCCTTGTGGAATGCGCGCTTTGACTTGAAGCTTTCCAGATACAATATTTTGTAAGTTTCTCCCTAACAACTGTAGTTAACTGCACGCATTGTATGCTACCAAATAGCTAAGAACATGAATGGTGTGCTAATTTATCGAACCCGTCGTATGGATATACTTGTATGTACTGGATATATAAACCATTTTAGAATTATTTTTTTAATTTTATTATTTAGTTGAATAATAAAATTGGCAACTTGTCCGATGGAATGACCAGTTCAAGTCTTCTTTTATGACACATATTTTTTTTTAGTACAAGGGCTGTTCAGAAATTGGTACTATTTTTTTGCAAACTTATTAAAAGAAATGAAATTTTTATCTTTAAAGTACGTACTTGAAACTAATTGTGCTAAGTGGCTGTGCAAGTTTTGTCACAATGGGTGTTGTGAATGAAAATAAGGATGACCTTTTCCTTAGTGAATTATCAAATGACAATCGTTACGTTGGGGAGGGGAGTGAATAAAACTAAGACTTGTCATACTTATAAAGAAAGTCTTTTTAATTATACAATTTGGTGGTCGAACATTGTCAAGTTTTACAAACATGTAATTAGAACGAAGTGGAACGCAAGGCCCTGATTGTGAATGCCTCTCCTCTATCGCACGCACATAGGTTGTTAGTTGTTAAATACGCATAACTTGATGAGAATGAACATACGTTTGTTTGTTCAAAAAGAGAAGTTGATGAATCACAGTAAGTAATTCCCGGTTAGGAAATTGTTATGCGATTGAAATAAATTTTCAAGCTTGTCAGTTAAGGAATGTCTTATAAGAATTAGCAAAAAGTTATTCACTAGATAATAAGGAAATGCTAATTCTAGCGATAATAATAAGGTGACCTAATTAAGAATTGTCTTAACTTTATTCACATCACCCGATATGTGATGGGTTTTTGTGCCTGGCTGCATATTCCTGCGCCACCAATCAATTTAGATAACCTTTCGGTTCTTCAAAGTTTGAAAATTTCATTGTTGCCAAAAATTGCTTGAATTTTGTAAAGAGATGGATATGTGAAGGAGCCAGGTGTGGGATGTGAGATAAAGTTTGACTAGTTGATGAATAAAATTATCAGTAAAACATAAGCAACATATAGATCGATTTGATCAGTTGTGAGTTGTGTGATGTTCTTTCTTTGTCTACTTATCTAAGCAGTTACGAGTGCTCTCCCTCCCCCTCCCCCAAACAGATGATTCAACATTCTCTCTTCTCCACACATGGTTGCTTGTTTATTGTGTTGAGCGATCTAATGATGGCCCTAATTTTACAAATGGAGCCGTTGTTTAATTTTCTGAACAACATCATGAACACTCTGAGATGGTGACATGTGCATGTAGATGGCACACACATAACCTAACCAAGAGTGTTAGACTCTCGACTCACGGCTACAGTATATCCTTGTTATACTAAATGGGGGAGGCCACAGTCTGTTGTCGTGAAAGCCCATTCGTTATATTGTAAGACAGCCAGGCAAAGCAACAGTTTTTGTTATAGCTGTTAATTTTTACTATACTCAAAATCATAGCCGGTTTGAATGTTTTGTAACCGATGTAAAAAAGTGATTATTAAAGTTAAGGAAAAATTATACAAATATTTACATGGTTTTAGTCAACAACAGTAATATGTAAAACTTATCTTGACAGTGGTATTTAGATTTCACAAAATAGGTGAAACTATCAAACACATGTAGATTAAGTAATACGGTTTTGTAATCTATTTTTTACACTTAACATTCAGCTAAATTTACATTTTTACACACGACATTATACTTTAATCAGAAAATTTTTTCAGTTGAAATTAGAAAGGAAAACGTATTTTAATCGCCGATAACAAAGAAGATTGAAGTGAAGTGATGGGAAAAATTGTGTATTTTCAACTGAGTGCCGAACTGATATTGTTTTAAAATATTACGTTCTTTAAATTGTTTAAAATGTTAATAAAAGTGTTGGACATCTTGTTCTTCTGATAAATCAATGTATGAAATCAGTGCGTCAATAGTGGCGTGTATGCACGCTAGAAAGTTAATGTTTCTTTGCTAATGGCTCATCAAATTATTTAGTCATCTTTCATTATGTGAAAACCGTGATCGCTGTTGCTATCTTGCCACCACCGTTTCACATCATTTATGCTTACCTCCTTTTTGTTGTTCCCCCACTCATTAGCATTTACAAGGTCATTTTTTAATTTAATTTCCACTTCATCTCAACAGACTTCCATGGATTCACAAAAATCAACTTTTTCATTAAATTCCACACTTCATTTAAATTAAAAATTGCAGATTTTTTTGCAATGCAATTTTATTAGAAAAAGCGTATCAAGACCGAGCTTTACTAATTTTACGCTCAGTTAGATTCATTTCTATTCTTCATTACAGGGCGTTTAAAATGTTCTTCGGGGTTACGAAAATTCACTACAAAAAAACTATTCCACTTACCTAAATGAAAGTTGTACGTGCAGATGCAGGGATTCAAACAGTTTTTTTTAACATCTATAAATGTTCAATGTGTGCTCCTTTGGTGACACGGCATACGTCAACACGAAAGTCTAGCTCTTGCCAAACACGCCCTAACATGTCTCTTTCGATAGAGTTGACCGCATTGATTATGCGATCCTTCAGCTCAGCGATATCGTTCGGCATTGGTGGCTTGAAGACCTTGTTTTTCACATAGCCCCAGAGAAAGAAGTCACATGGCGTGAGGTCTGGTGATCTTGGTGGCCACAGCAAAAGTTGTTGGTCTTCCTCAGACGCGCGTCCTATCCAGCGTCGAGGCAGTGTTGTGTTAAGGTACCGTCGAACCTCGTTATGAAAATGGGCAGGACAACCGTCTTGCTGGAAAATGAAGTCATTTAATAGCTGAGGCATAAGCCATAATTGCAACATGTCCAGGTACGTCATGCCGTTTACTGTCGTTTCTGCAAAAAAGAACGGCCCATACACTGCCTCACGAGAGATCGCGCAAAAAACGTTTACTTTCGGAGAATCCCTAACGTGTTCCACATAAGCGTGTGGGTTTTCACTTCCCCAAACTCGCACGTTATGACGATTTGCTTTGCCGCTGATATGAAACGTAGCTTCATCGCTGAAAATTATCTTCTCTAGAAAACCTTCATCCAATGACACCTTTTGCTGTAACTCTAAACAAAAATGGAGCCTACGTGTTTTATCTCCATCAGATAGATGCTGCAGTAATTGAAGATGGTACGGTTTGAATAATAAACGTTTACGGAGAACTCGCCACACTGTTGTTTTCGGAATTCCTAACTCTCTGCCTGCAGACGCAGTCGATTTTGACGGGCTGCGAATAAAACTTGCACGCACACTGTCAACACTGGCATCTGAGGTTGATGGACGACCAGTTGATTTCCGCTTGCACAAGCAACCAGTTTCGCTGAATTGTTTGTACCATGCACGAATTGAATTGTCACGTGGTGGATCCTTATGAAATTTCAACCGAAACGCACGTTGCACAGTAATTACCGACTTTGAGGAGTGAAATTCTAAGACACAAAACGACTTCTCGCTTCCCGTGGCAGCCATTTTCTCTACTGTCTACACCTAGCGGGCAGACGGTCAACTAACTGCCCAGTACCCGTGGAAAAAAACTGTTTGAATTGCTCTTTTGTACAGTACTTGTTTCATTCTTGTAAGTGGAATAGTTTTTTTGTAATGAATTTTCGTAACCCCGAAGAACATTTTGAAACGCCCTGTATTTATTTCGCAGAAATAACTTGCAGCTTCGCTATGAGTTGCATGGTAGGTTAAGCCATAGGAAAATGGCCTAACCATCCATCTCTGGCCACAAATGGTTATGCAGTCTGTTGTAGTGAAAGTCAAGTTGTATTAGAGCAAGGATCAGGACTCAAATGGATACTACGGATGGCCCTTAATAAAAAGTATAGCTTTGTCTCTTTAAGTTTTGTCCAAGTTAAAGTTCAGTTTGAATACTTACAAGAATTATGTAAGTTCATATTTAAATAAAGTCTAAATTCCGTCTAGGATTTTGGACCCGTGTAAAGTCACTATGAACCCATGTCTTTAAGTATTAAGAAAGTCAAGGACTTGGAATGACCGCAATAAATGAAACTGAATAAAGTAGATTGTTTAAAAAGTTGTGTAAAACATGCTGGTTCTGGATTCGTGCAGTTAACAGTCTCTGTTTAATCAGGTTTTTGTGCCTTGCTTAAAAAAATGTTTTATAGTATTGTATAAAACATGGATTTGGTTGATTGCAGGTAAAAGTTTTGAAGAAGCCAAGATTTGAACTGAGTAAATTGTTAGAATTGCATGGTGATGGAAAAGGTAGTTCTGAAGAAGCTGGAGCTAAAATTGACAGGTCAGAAGGGTATGAGCCTCCAGTTCAAGAAGCCGTTTGAAGATATTTGTACTACTTTTCAACAATTATCATTTATAAAACATGATTAATAAATTCTTTCTTTAAAATTGTCTTATTCTATTTAACAAGACCTACTTCCGTAATTGTTTTTGCAAGCAAGTAGTTAAATTAGGGAATAGTCTTACAAGTAAATTTATTTTCTTTTTCTTTATATAGAGTAGCCTCTCTGTGATTTCTCTGTCAACCAGACTGTACTATCCAAGTACTTGTTTTTTTCTCTTCATAGCAAAAATGGCTAGGCTATAAATGAAGTGAAGGAAAAATTTGACGTAGGAGAAAAAATAAAAATGCTGAGATTCATCGATGTTATAGTAGTATAAGCCGAGACACAGAAAGAACCTAGAGGATATCTTAAGTGGAATGGATGAGATCATTGGAAAGGATTACTTTATGAAAATTAATAAGAAAAAATGAAAGTGTTGTGCAGCAGCAATAGTGGTAATAAGTAATTTAGAGGTTGTTAGGCAAGTGGATGAATGAAGAAAGAAGTATATGGAAGCATCTTACCAGAAGAAGGGATAGGCTAGTGGGTTGGGAGACATCCAAGTATTGGTCTATCAATATTGAGGGAGTGAATTGTAGGAGGAGGCAAAGGTTAGAATATGTAAAGTAAATTACAAAAGATGTAGGGTAGGGTGTAGATATAAAACGAC
Organism: Catonia carolina; assembly: GCA_035578175.1. NCBI lineage: Eukaryota > Metazoa > Arthropoda > Insecta > Hemiptera > Achilidae > Catonia > Catonia carolina. Next base: position 20,016,763 of record JAQMRL010000001.1, read on the forward strand.
TTGCGCAAGATAGAACAGTTTAGAGAAGTGCATCAAACCAGTTGATAGACTGATGACAAAAAAACCTTTAGAACATCTTAAATATTGCAACTTTTATTTCTAACAGTTTTTCATACAACTCATAGTTAGCGGCAATTTGTGATTTTATGTTTTTTCCATTAAAATCTGTAAAAATGGCATTTTTTAAGTTCTGCAGAAGTTGTTCACATTGGTTACTCATTAGTAAACTCAGGTTATATTGTTCTACAGCGGCAAAAAAAGTCATGCGATTGTTTCACATCAAATGATTATCTTTTAATATTACTTGCATGCTTCAATGAATGTGCCATCTAATAACACTATTTACCTAAGGGTTTACTTAAAAATTTAATTTAGAATAAATTATACTTACTTAAAAATTAAAAAAACTTTTTTAAAACTTAAAAATTTACTTTATTTAGAATAAATTATACTTACTTAAAATTATTTAGAAAGGAATTCTTGTAAGTTAATCTGTAAAATGTCTCGTCCATCAAGTAACTTTTCAAATTTTAAAAATTCAAATTAGCCCAAATTTTTAAAGGTAGTGGTAACTTACTAATGTATTTGTTTGAAGAATTTAGTGTTGTGTAACAATATGGTAATCATTTCTGTTTTTTTGTGTTGTGATTGGATACATTCAAATTCTGCAAAAGTACTGAATGCAATTGAAGTTGCTTAAATAATGGTCTACATGAAGTTAACCCCACAAGTCGCTATTAGCAGCTCCTGTATTTACTGTGGCAATTTGTTAATTGCAAATACTGTTGATAAATTCGATAAGAACAATCATCCCGAAACAGAGTTCTATCTGATGACACTCGTAGCAACCTCACTGTCTGCATGTAGTCCAACATTATTATGAATAAAAACATTTACGTCTATCTTTCCTTATAGAGTAATCTAATTATACTGTAATGCCCATTTATAATGTATAATGCAATCGCTTGTTTTTCATCTGTTAACACTGACTCTTGTTCCCATTCCATTCACTGTTTACATTTATTCATTCAGAAACTGATGAAGTGATGGGGAGGGTTCAATAATAATAGATATGCCGTCTAATCCAAAATGTTTTCTTACTTTTTAAATTATCACTAACTATCTTCATTTGCTTATCTGAAACTGGGCTAGGTGCATTTGATTTACAACTTTATTGCGTTCACCTCATCACATCTCTAATTGTCAGTTGTTTGAGATTTGAAGCTACTCCCTCGTAATTGCTAATCTCTTGGACTATTCCCGATGACTTTCGGTAAATCAATGAAACCCATATTCTTATTGTTATTTTCCATTGGTCTATGAGGTAATGAGGACTTGTGTCTCATGTCATTTATTATCTTGCTGTGGGCATGGCCATCTAAATGCTGAACATCTAGTACCTAGTACCTCCTAACGCCTAACCTAACATGACTTTATAGCAATAATTATTAAAATATTATCCATTATACATAGTGAATGACTAGTCATTCACTATGTAATATCAAGATTGTCCGTGTTCACAATATCCCTCAACTCTTCTCACATTTTACTCAGAATAGCGAGATTTACATAAAAATTACCCACAATAACCACTTTATATAGGCTGTCATTCCATCAGGAGGAACCTCCAGTAGTTTACTGAACAATGTAAAAAATTGTTCTCGCCATCAGGGATATATATATAAACACCCCCTCACCCATACAGCCATCGGTCCGCTCATTTCCATTTTAACTTCTTCCTTCCCTAACTAATTATTCAGTAGGTATCCATTTTGTAAAAAAATTCTTTGACATTTTTTCATGAAAAAAGTATGTTATTTGAATATTATAGCAATTTCTATACGCGGTTCCAAAACTTGAATCACTTGCTGACCTTCCAGTCATCACTACAGTCCTACAATTGGCATCCTGAAAAAATTTATCTAAATACGGTAAGTTAAAAAGTCAACTCATATTTGTTTGTATACAAATCCCTCAACTTAAATGTATTTTTCTGCGATATAAAGCAGCAACAGAAAACCGTAGAAAGGTGATCAGTGAAAGCTTGTTACTTATTAGGCCATGTTCTGTGAATACAACACCACACCTACGTCCAAACAACTCCAATATATTTCTAATCCATTTACTTCATTAATTAACCGGTTTAATGTGAAATAGAAAAGAGTGATGGTTTGTTTTTCCGAATTTGATTGGTGTTGTCATTTTGAGCATTTACAAATTTATTATCTACTCAGTCTTCTAAATAAGGACCTAACTTTTTATAACTGTTGCGAGAAACATGTGATCTCTCCAATGACCAGTCGGGTAGTCCTAGCATAACCTGACCAAAATGCACTTTCTTTACCTCGTGTGGGAGTTTACAAGTGACGACGGATGTTCACCGATCTGGCGATGATAAGTACGCTGTATAGGCTATAATTACTCTATTACGAATTTCTCTTTACCAATATCAATCACTATTTGTTTAGTTCCGGCTTACCTTGATCAAAAGCTGATTGTGTCTGTGGATTAATTTATTCCTCCAAGAAGTTGATACATGATTATCTTATTTTGTCTGTTCCATCCAAATGACTAAAGGAAAATATATTAAGAGCTTGAATCATCCTGATTAAGACTTTTTTCAAACGTCCTTAGCTGATTTCACACTTTTAGAGAATTCTCTTAAAAAACTGCAGTTTTTTGGTTTTACGTTTGTCTGTTTTGAAATAGCCGCTAATGCAGACGGTGAGTGATGAAAAAATGCCAGACCTGACCGGGAATCCAACCCGGGACCCCGGCGTAGAAGCCAGTTGCGCTAATCACTACGCCTACGGGCCGGTCAAAAACTGCAATAAATACGAAATTGTCAATTCTTTTACGTAACACCACTGTATACACGGAACAATATTAATTCGCCGCCGCCACTGAAATTGTTCGGGCTAAACAGAAACTCACATCTGAATAAAATTAAAACAGGCGTATCTGCTAGCACGTTGATCTCTCAAATGCCAATTTGTACTGAATTACAGTATCACTGTTACAGTGTTCACATTACATTGAAATTTACTGAGTTTGGTTAATAAAATTAAGAGAAAGTGTGATTTTAATACAGTATATTTTTTAGATATAGGTATGTATGATTAATTTTAAAAGTAAATTTTGTAGTTTACATTAGCATAAAGCAAAACCAGATTTAAAAAAATTACAGGACTGTTTGGAAAAGACAGTTAATTTTTGATAAATTCTCATCTCATGTCACTAGTAGATTGTCTCTTACAAAAATTCCTGGTCAATTATCTTTTGTTTCCTTTTATTTATTTTTTTATTTCTGCTTTAATTAAGAGTTTAAAATTATTCTCTGGTAACTTTTATGTCGAAATATTGGTAGCTAGCACAATACTTTATAAAATCGCATCAAATATTTGGAAAAATGTAAAAGATAGTCGGGGTGTATGGGTTGTATGAAGGGATAGCACCTTTCCTACACGGGGGGACCACATCAGGCTAACTGATGGCTCGGTGAGACTGGTTCCCACATACAATCAGCTCTCACTTTTGGCTCCAAGAAGGCACACCCCTGTAAACCATGTTGGTCCATGGGCTAGACAAAGTGAGGGTCTCTAGTGGTACAAAAATCACTAGTAAGGTAGCGTCTGTACTCCATGTTAGGAGCGGCTACGAAAGGCGTTTGTACTCCATGTTAGGGGCGGCCTATATAAAACCTGGCAGATAGCTATAAAATGCCTCTTCTATTACATGTGGTCGATGTGGAAGAGTAGACCACCAACCTTCATGAAAGTATCACTCTTACAAACAATTCGTATCACTGATTATTCTGTCCGGTCAGGAATAAGCTAATACAACTCAAGAAATTGCAGACAATTCAGATCATCGTATATTGGGACAAACCGTGTTTCAGAATACAATCCTCACGTTTCAGTAGGCCTACAGTGTAGAATAGATTTCTATTGTGGAAAGATGCCTTACGCCTATCCTATGGTTAATAGCAGTGGCGCTCTCTACTTCTTGAGTAACGAAGACACAACAAAAGGTTCACTGTGAACGAGTTAACGTTACATATTAATATTATTGTAAGTAGTAACACTTCTTCCGTTTTTCAGTTATTGTATTAATAAGTACTAAAAAAATTAATATTTATATATATATACAAATATATAATATATAGGTTTATTTGCCTTCCTCCTTATCCTTTCTGTTTTCCGCATTCGCCGCGGTTTGGAAATCCGATAGATAGCGTAAGCGTCCACACCTATTGTAAAGTTAGTTCCAATGAAATCCGATAGATAGCGTAAGCGTCCACACCTATTGTAAAGTTAGTCCAATGAAATCCGATAGATAGCGTAAGCGTCCACACCTATTGTAAAGTTAGTCCCAATGAAATCCGATAGATAGCGTAAGCGTCCACACCTATTGTAAAGTTAGTCCCAATGAAATCCGATAGATAGCGTAAGCTTCCACACCTATTGTAAAGTTAGTTCCAATGAAATCCGATAGATAGCGTAAGCATGCTTCTGTGGTGGTGAAGGAGAATGACAGTAAGGAGAGGAGAAAGACATTAAACCGCGGTGAAGACGAAGACAGAAAAGAGAATGAGGAAGATAAATTAACCGCGATGTAGGCGGAAGATAGAAATTAGAAGGAGGTAGATAAATAAACCGCGGTGAAGAAGCAAGACAAAGAAGAGAAGAAGAAGGCAAATAAACCGCGGTGAAGGCGGAAGACAGAAAGGAGTCGATGAAGGACAAATACCGCGGTAAAGGGGGAAGACAGAAATGAAGAGGAAGACAAATTAACCGTGGTGAAGGGGGAAACAGAAAGGAATAGGAGAAAGACAAATTAACCACGGTGAAGAAGGAAGACAAAAAGGAGAAAGAGGAAGACAAATAAACCATAGTGAAGGGGGAGACAGAAAGGAGAAGGAGGAAGACAAATTAACCGCGGTAAAGGAGGAAGACAGCAAGGAGATGGAGGAAGAAAAATAAACCGCGGTGAAGGGAGAAGACAGAACGGAGGAGGAGTAAAAATGGTGAATGAGGAAGACAGAAAAGAGGAGGGGGAAGGCAAATTACCGCGGTGAAGGGGACGACAGAAAGGAAAAGGAGGAAGACAAATAAACCGCGGTGAAGGGAGAAGACAGAACGGTGAAGGAGGAGGGAAAATAGTTCGTGGTAAAGGAGGAAGACAGAGAGGAGAAGGAGGAAGGCAAATTAACCGCGCTGAAGGGGAACACAGAAAGGAGAAGGAGGAAGATAAATAAACCGTGGTGAGGGAGGAGGAGGAGAAGATAAATAAACCGCAGTGAAGGTGGCAGACAGAAAAAAGAAGGAGAAAGACAAATAAACCGCGGCGAAGCGGATGACAGAAAGGTGAGGGGGAAGAATAATAAATTATATCTTTGTATCTTCTTCTTAACGTGCCTGTCCGGTTCGAACGTTGGCTACCATCATAGCTATCTTGGTCCTGTCCTCTGCAATGCGGAAAAGTTGGGCTGAGCTTTGACCATACCAGTCTCTCAGGTTAGCAAGCCAGGATATTCTTCTTCGGCCTGGCCGTCTTCCACCATCCAATCTACCCTGCAGGATGCGCTGCAACAGTTCATATCTACCGTGGTTCCTCATAATATGACCAAGGTATTCCAACTTGCGACACTCTGTGATGTTTATTACCTCCGGTTTCTTGCTCATTCGGCGCAGTACCTCGGTGTTGGTCACCCTGTCCGTCCATGGTATCTTCAACATTCTTCTGTACAACCAAAGTTCGAAGGCTTCAAGTTTAGCAGTGGTTGCCTTCGTCAACGTCCAAGTCTCCACTCCATACAGAAGCACGGAAAACACGTAACACCGTAAGAGCCGCAACTTAGTGCCCATAGTGAGATCATGACTCCTAAATGCCGAACTCATTGCGTGAAACACACTCCTTGCCTTACCAATACGGCACTTGATCTCTTGTACGTTATCCCAGGCTTCATTAATAATAGTGCCCAAATATGGATACCTCTCCACGCGCTCAATTCTTTCGTGTTTTATATATAGGTTTACACCAGTCATCAGTCCCCTGCTAATTACCATTAATTTGGTTTTGACGATGTTGATGTCCAGGCCATATTTCTCGCTCACTTCTGTTATTCTGTTCATTAGTTTTTGCTGTCCCTCTATTGTATTAGCGAACACAATTGTGTCATCTTTATATAATAATATCTTTATAATTTTAATTTTTTCCTTTAATTTTTTTATATGGCCTTACTTCATCGAGGGTACAGAGTTCTAGGTGAAATTTTTCGCTAGCCGTAACTCGCTAACTAAGCGTTTTCAGGCATATGTTTATGAACTATTTTTCTTATTTTTAGCTATAGAATGAGATCCCAAGAGATTGCTGTATAGTTTTGAATCACCCTGTATATTTATATACATAATATTACTATAGGTACAAAAATCACTCACTCATCACAATTCATGGTTAATAGACTAAACGAATACCCAAAGTAACAAATTCTTGGTATGTTACTGTTCAGTTAACACCTTGGCGAACATCCACTGTCAAAGTGATAAAAGTGATTATGAAAAATCTTGTGTGAAACACTCTCAGACCAATCGCTGAAAACATTTTTTTTTGGTTCAGGAGGCCTGAAGACTTGTATTTCTGTTGAAAACTCGACAAGTAAACAACATTTCCTTGCCTGAGATCGGCTAATCTGCAATATTGCTCCTATTGGATGTTCTCTTAAAATTTATTGTAACATGTGGTCTTGGCTTTCAGATACACGATTAATTCCTTTGAGAAACAAATATGGAATCTCCCGCCAATATTGGTCGAGTACGGTACGGTACGAAGGTCCTGCTTTACTTAACACTTTTGTTAACTTGTCGATCGCCTCTGAGAAATCAGTCGCACTAGCTCAATTTACACATGTAGGACTGAGCGCAAACCGTGCTGCTACCGTGTTGCGACTGTTTTAAATGAAAAATGGTCTAGTCTATTTGAATTCTCAGGACAAGTCGTTTTTAATTTACACATGTAGGACTGTGCTGGTACCGTGCTGTCTTCGACTGCTCTCGAAAGGATTCATCAAGATCATGACAGATGACAGTCCGACACGGTCGGCGCACAGTACCATACGGTTTAGACCGACCTAGGGCGGTCTTAGACCGCCCTAGGACCACCTTCGGCCGGTCTAGACCAGTACGCGCGTGTGTTTTTCAGATTCGATCATTTATTTAACGTCTTTTATTATTTTTAATGTTCATTTTTTTATTATGCTTTTATAAATGAAAGAGGAAAGGAAAAAAGTTGAAACGATAAAGAAATTATAATAAAATACAGTTTTCATGTCAGATAATATGCAACACGCCATATCTGTTATTATCTGCTTGTACTAGGACCTCTTGTTATCGCATCAACTTGCCAAGGAACCTTTCCTGTTCCCTCAAAAAAAAAATACTGAATTTTCTACGAACTTCTATGGGCTCTGTGGTACTACGGCCTCCGACATTTGGAATGGAAGTGAGTAATTGCGCTGACTTGTCAGATTCGGAATCGTCATATGAAAATTCAAAATACTCTTCGTGAAGATAATTATGTAACATAAGCAGCGAGCGTAACTTTCTCCGCGTTTTCAGGTTTCATTTGAAGACGCCCATAGACTACTCGGAATCGTTGTACCAGTTGGCCAAAAGCATTTTTTGAGGTACGCCGGGCTCTTGATAGACGATAATTTAATATTTTTTGATTTTCATTATTCTGCGAAGAAGATCTTGGGTAGGGTCGCATCAGATATTTCTTAATAGGAAAACCTTCGTCTCCCACCAGGACAAAGGGCAATGATCTGAAGTTCCTAGTAATGGCTTCGCTGGAGGTACATGCAGTGTCCCTTTTTCCAGATTTTGTCCAAGATTCGATGTTCTCAAATACCGCCATCACTAGATTTTCCGTACCCTCCTACATCCACGACTATAAATTTGTAAGCATCTACTAAAGCCAGCAACACAATTGAAAATGAGCCTTTATAATTCAAATAAAGTGAACCGCTATTTGGAGATGCTTGTATCACGACATGCTTCCCATCAATCGCACCAATGCAGTTTGGAAATTGCCAGTGATAGTTAAATTCTTCTGCAATTATCTTCCACTTGCTCTCCGATGGAGATGGTAAAAATAATGGTGACTTCTTTTCCCAAATATAGTTGCATGTTTCTACGATGATTTTATGAGTGGTACTGAGGGACATTCTATAACTGTAACTGAAAGATATTTGATTACTTCCGGATGCTAGAAACCTGAAAATAATAAAAAGAAAAAAAAAAGTAAATGAATATTAACGCACACAAGTGTAGTAAAATATTTCATAATTGTATGTAGGTATGTAATTCTTTATTCTCTCAAATGTATTCGACTATTCTAACCGAATAATGAACAATGTGTAGCCTTCTATTATAAATCAAAATAAATAAATTTTTGTATTAATTTAAAAAAATCAACAAACCTCAATGTTTAGCCTAATCTCTCATCTGGTGATATGCACCTCCGCCATTTGGTGTTGTGTTTTGTAAACTCAGGTCTTAATGATTCCAGTAAATATTCAAATTTGTGGACACTCATTCGAAAATAGTTAACGAACTTGACTGAATCTTCTCTCAATTTATTAAATATTGTGTGAAATTCTCCTTCCTCTTCTTTAGCCGTGTATAAATTATGAACCCAATAGGGTTTTCTTTTTCTTATTTTCTTCCGTTCTTCTTCTTGTACTAGTTCATATAAGCAGCAGGCAACAATTACGTCATCTTCGTCTTGATCCATAAAACTAAGTCTATAACTACGAACGAGAGACTACTACTGCACGGTGAGCAGTCGACAACAGCATCGACGGTCGGTAGGCGCACAGTACCACTTATGCGTAAATTGAAAAGGTCGAACACAGTCGCGACACGGTAGCAGCACGGTCCGCGCACAGTCCTACATGTGTAAATCCAGCTTATACTTATCCCTAATCAAGTCGTCACATAATTGGTCTTGACTGAAACCAGGACTGATTTGTTACGTGCAGGCCGTATATGGTTGACTTGACTCAGGTTCGTATCAGCAAGAAAGTTGAGCATAATTCCCGTTTTTGGCCGCATAGAGAGCATTCTGAGAAGAGATCAGCTGTTCCATTTTACCTTTTGAAATCTCCTAATATGAAAACGGAATACGGACGCTCATATCCAGCCTTGGTGCAACCCATTAAACTAATTCACTGAGAAAAGACAAAACAAATGGTTTCCCACTAGAAGCATTTCATTTGGTTCTAATGTGAATTATACCACATGATATGTTGTCAACAGTTCCGGTCAGATTGTACTATGCATCGAACGTTAGCTTGAAGCAACCTCCTGTGAGAGAAAGAATAAATGGCAATAATAATTGTGCAATTTGAGAACTATCAGAGACAGGCTGCTTATAAGCAGAACAAGAATGCTGTTGGCTAGGAACTGTCCTGTGCTCACAACATTGAGGATCATCTCTCCTGGAGGCCATTCTGATTTCTAAATATGTCAAGCTTTTTCATGATTCATGCTAATCGTGTCACACCCATTAGGATTAATAATGAAACGAACGGTAGCTTACAACGAACATTTTTGGAATATTTCTACTCAGGTGAAGTATTTCTGTATAACATTTGATGAATAAGATGAGTTGGATGATTAAGTAGGTGCACAGCGAGCCTCTTGTAAAGAATCTATCCTCTATGGTAATGAATGGTGTACGTTCAGCACTGGTATCTACAAACGTTATAACGAAATTAATATTTAAAAATATATATTCACTATTTATTTAAAACATTTAAGCTACGTAACTTTACTGAGTTACATAATTATAATGTCAATTTACCTGGTAAGATTTTTCTAGAATATCTAGAATACATAGAGGTTGCAGGTAAAGGCAGTTTTACGTATCCGTTATTATTTAGTTGTTATGGCGGTTAGCTGGTTAGTGTACTTTTTACGTTTTCATCGTTTGTAAATAAGTTTCTGTATAAATTAATAATTTAACGTTCTAATTAGATCGCAGTATTGTAGAATTAACGGTAAGTATTTTTTTATTAACGTGGCGATAATTTTTTCAGATAACAACAGGTTGTAACGTCCGTTAAAGGTGAAATTATGTTGTCAGTGATAGTAGAACAGCTAAGTTTGAGTAATATGGCGCCTGCTATTTCATGAGTTTTTGTTTTTCTTCATATTACGCGATGTGCTGTAAGTTATTGGTTAAATCACGTTTATCGTCAGTATAATTGTATTGGAATAGGGTCAATTTTAATGTGTTCAGAAATAGTTGAGTCTATAGATTACGTTAGTCAACTTGTGTTGAATTCAGTCGTTTTGTACGAAGTTTTTGTTATATTCACTAACTCATCGGAATGACCGTTATAATTCAGTAAGTAGTGTTTGTTAGGCTCAACTAAATGTATTTGGTTAGCTGGAAAGATTGTCAGATATTCACAAATTCGGTTTGGGTGGGTACTTATTTTTTAAACCACTGTTACAGCTGACGTGAACACATCCAATTAAACTTCAGTTTATCATCTCATTCGTTTGTTATTGAACGACGATTAGAAGACCTATTGAAACATTTAGCCCAGGTTAACTGCAGTAAAACGTTTTAGTGATTAAGATGTTATTGGTGATTGGTTCTGTTGCAGCTCTAATTTAAATCATGAAGTTTGATAGAAGATTGCTGATCCAGTATTTTCACTCGGTGATTTTTGTGTAGGTCTTTAGCTTTACCCTGTTTGTCTGATAGCTTCATTACACTACTGCAGTGTCAGTTTTACTAAAACAATCTTTCTTAATGTAATTTTCTGTATTTTGTTTTAGTTAATGTATTGTCTTTATGCTAACTAGTTACAACAATATTGTATTTATACTGCTGATATGGTGTTATCTAGTTACATATGAGATTTTTTAAAGAGGTCAAGTTAGGTGCTTAATAATTTGCACCACCTTGTTTCTGACAAACAGTAGCCTATAGTGTTTCTACAGATGTGATATTGTCATTTGCACAGCTAAAATAGTTAAAATTATGGTTACCCGTTATTCAGTTGAAAATTGTTCCCTGGTTACCCACGAAATGTATCGTTACTGTTACAACTATTTGGCTTTGTAAAGTCAGGGCCTAATGTTCTATTTATGTTGTACGTTTGTGTTTTATATACGAGTTTGATTATATATGTTTTATATAATGTTTGCTTGTACTGTAGGTTTGCTATATTTTCAAAATTAAAGTCTCAATAATGGATAATGCAGGTAGTAATAAATTCTAATGTAAATATTTTTAATTGCTTCACCTTTTGACCTTTTGTTGCTGTATTGATTTTACATCACTTAAAAAGTTGAATATGTTTTGGCTGATCCACCATTTGAATACCGGGGTCTTTTCTCTTATACGATCTGATTTCTTTAAAACTTTCTTACACAAATACAGCATTGAAATTGTATTACATTTCTTTTTGGAGCTCGTACTCAACAAATAGAGTCTTTATGGGCATCAGCAAAAAGATGCATCGTGAAGAGAAGAGTGTGGTAGGAGCAGTTTTGTGTGGCGGAAACGATATCTTGTCACCGATCTTTATCAACTAATCATAGTAGAGATTGCGGCTTGTTGACCACGTGAATTGTTAAATGTATATCGGTTTCTAGGATTGACATTCAGTTAGGTTAGTGTTTTGTGTTTGGTGAATCAGTGTTGTAATTTATTTTTTGCTTAAGTTACGTTAGTAAAATATATAGATAATAATTTCTGTTTAGGATCCAATTTCATCATTTCAGGTAAGAAAACTTATTTTTAAGGTACTCTAATTGTATAGGAAAGTTTTAAAGAAATGCAATGCGGTTATATATAACAGAAAAGACCCGAATACGTTTATAAACTATCATTAATTGAAACTAATCATTAAAATTTTTATAAATGTGTTGTACAGAAGCAGACTAAGACCGAACAAACTACTTGTGTACAATTTTAACAATTGGTTTCAATTTTTGATGTTTAAATAACAATTTTTTTTTTAATGTCCGACTGTTTAGCAATTGCTTATAAATAACATGATTAAATTATTATTATTATTGAAGAACATGATATTCATCCACAGAAACATTCCAGGTTCTAGTGAAATTCAATAAAGTCAAGGTAGCCACAAAAGGTCAGTGTAAAAGCAATTTAACATTTATTTATGTGCGTGTGTGTATACTCCGTGGATGTATAGGGAAATTAACATTGACAAATATTACTTTTATCACTCCAGTCGTTCGGAAACCAAATAAAAATGAGTCTCCATAAAATGTGAATAGCTGCTGTGTTAATTATCAATAAATAATGACAAATTGTTATTGGATTTTGATATATGTACATAATAAAAATTTTGCATTAATTGTTAGCTTTACAATAGATGTGCGTGTTGTAGTGTATGTATGTGATGTGTTGGTAGTTTTCTTTTGATACTGCTGCACGATAGGCCGTGAGTTGGAATCCCACACTAATTAAAACTTTTTCTTTTTGATTTTTTAATTATTTTTTGTTATTTTTTGTTGAATGATCATTGATTATTATTAAGTAAATGAAAAACATTTGAAATTATTGCAATTTTTAATTGTTAAATGGTTATTTATTTAATTAGGTTAACATTACGCAGTATAATAAAATTATTTAGCAAAAAATAGAATAAATTAAAAAAAAAAAAGTGTTTGGGATTCAAACTCACGACCTCTGGTATGATAATATCAAAAGTAAAGTGCCAAGTGAGTACTACTGAACACGCATAACTGTTGTTCACACAACAACTAATGTAAAAATGTTTTTTATGTAAGTACCACACTATATTAAAATTGAATAACATTTTGTAATTATTTTATTACTAATTAAATTATTAGCTATTACAATCTTGTATACTCATTTGTGTATTCAGTGTCCAAACGACTGGAGTATGAAAGTAAGATTACAGCTTTGTAATAAGATTAATGTTGACCGTACGTTGTCCAATTTTAATTTCCCTAAATCGATTAGTGGATCAGTGGATTAGCCTGAATGATGTTGACGATATTAAATGTAGGCCTACATAATTGTGAATTTATTTAATACAAATAAAAACACTGGTAACTATGAAAGAAAAACTGATACTTATTGACCTCCGATACTTCCAAGTATAAAAAATGTCCAATGTTGGCACCCGTTGTGACAGAATCAAGTCTGTAATGAAGCTGTTGCCACACTATTAGAAAAGTGTTTCGGTAGATTGATTTAATGGTTGCAGGAATCCATTGCCGGTGTTCAGATATGCTTTCTGGCAAACCAAGTGTATACGCTTTATTTTTGACAAATTCCTATAAGAAAAAAATTAAAGGGGTGATATCGGGGGATCGAGGAAGCCAGCTGGAGAGTATTTTAACCGGAACACTTTTAAACCTTGACACCTAGCATTTGTGGCTTAAGTTTTCTGCTGAATTTTGTCCAGAGGTATTTTACGGTACTTTGTGTCGGTAAAAATGTGCTTTGGCCTATTTCCACTCGGTCGGTCTATTGATTAATTTTTGTGCTTGCAGGTTATGACATTGTTAAACCGGATTTAGTGGTGGTTGTCAATCGTTAGAGATGAAAATTGACAGAACCAGGATAAAGAAGAGCACGCTAGAAGTGGTAAGTTGTCTGTTATATCATCGATTGGATCTTTTATCTTTTAAATGTGTGTAGGCTGGTGGGTGGCTATAATTAGTCTGACAAGCCACACATAATGTTAGAAGAAAGATGGTTGTTCTCAAGGGTAACGGACGGCCATCCAAGTAGCTTTACCAGTGCTGGGTGTTGGGTGTGGTGTCATACCCATGTTGGCTGGAAAGGGTGTCATTTATGGTATGCCACATCCATTCACCATTTAAATGCTTCTTGGGAGGCAGTCAGCTGGGTAAAGGTGTGGCGGCTATAGACCGCCATTTCAGCATTTCACGGGTATGCTTTATGATTTCTCGGCGGACCTCTGGTCACATCAGCCTTGCCTATATCAATATATAGGAAGGAAAGCATTGTTTACATGTCAATTTTTCAAAATTGAGTTTTTGCTGGTTATACACGTTTTCAGATCCCCTGAACCCAAAAAATATGTTTTTGGTGTTTGTGTGTGTGTGTGTGTGTGTGTGTGTGAACAAAATATTACAAGAATGGTACTAAATGAACTTGAGACATACTACTGTACTCTGTTCATCCTAAGGCGGAGTGCACACCTATGCGATACGATACATAAGATACGATACTTATCTTATACGATATTTATCGTATATCTTACATGAATGCACACCAGTGAGATACGATTTTATTTGTACGATATAATCTTAATAATTTTCTCAGTATATAATGAGTTCTCAAGCGAAGAGGATTTTGTAATCTCCCGTTGGTATTTCTGTAGAAGGCGAAATAGAAGGATAAACAGAAGGTTTTGGGTTCATCGATATAATTTACACAATGCACACCACAGCTCAGCTATTCTATATAAAGAACTATCGTTGTATGAAGATAAATTCACGAAGACATACAGAATGAGACCTGAGAATTTTATTTTATTTTAAATCTAGTTTCTCCGATTTAGAGAAAATTGTCCCTCATTTACAAAGAATATCATAAAAACAGGATCGTCCTTCATTATTGTAATAATATAATTAAAACAAATTTTTAACAATGAAAATAAGAAAACGCGATAGTATGATGTTTTAACAGGGGTGTCAGGGCGACTAATGTCTTAAGATATTTATCGCATAAGACAAGCCGAACATATCGTATGCTACAAATATCTTACGATAAATGTCGCTGTATCACTGGTGTGCGGCAAGTTTTCACCAGTAATGTGTTTTGTATTGAGCAAGCTGACATTTATCGCATAAGATAAATATTGTATCTTACGTATCGTATCGTATAGGTGTGCACTCCGCCTAAGAAAGAAGAAAGATATGTTGAGTAAACAAAGAGCGGTTACCAAAGCAGCTTTTAATGAAAATATCACAATAATAACTGATACGCATGCGCTCTTAACCATGTACATAATTAAATGGTAACTGGAAATGAAAAAAAAACAAAAAATACTATAAAACCAAATTGCCAATTGAACATAATATAACGATGTGATGAGGTGTTGTTTTGAGATTTGTGGGTTTGTTTGGATTAGTGATCGTCAAATTCAATTGAACTTAACTGTGAATTAGATAACACACTGATGATTGAATGATACAGGTGAGAGGTATGAAACTGTAACCAACCACATTTATTATATATTAGAAAAAGAATGAAAATAAAGTATAGGCTGCGTACCGTTTTAAGACATCAGTCAGGATATGATGAACGGTTTCATTTATAAAAGTACTTTTAAAAATATTTTGTATTTAAATACTTTTGCAAGTACGTATTTGGTTGTTACTTTTTAATCAGCGTGTACACATTTTTAAATAATGCGTGTTATCAGTGACATCATTATTTGTTTACTTGACATCTTTCTTACGATGAACCGAGTATAGAGGACCTAACACAAAAATTTTCATCAAAATTAATCAACCGAAAGTAGTAGTTTATTCGTGACATTTTTAACTGTTTCGCGATTTTCTAAAAAACGGCTTCTACGATTTTTAAAAAAAATACCTCATTTTCTACGTTTTTTATGCTTTACAAGATGGGTAGGCACCTTGTCTGCTGAAATTCTTGGGGAGGCTGTGCGCTCGTAGAAAATGTTTTTAAGATGGCGGCATTAATATGCATTTTAGGGCTAGTGTACATAATAAACGTACAACATTTAAAACTTTTATTTCAAACATTTCATTGTATAACACTTAGTTTAGCAATAATTAGTGATTTTCTGTTTTTTCCATGAAAGTCTGTAAAAAAATAATTTTGTTAAGATTTCAGACTGTATGCATTTTACAACAGAAGTTTGTATAATCAAATTTATAGGAAATAATTAGATAACACTTTTATTTAAAGCATTTCTCTGTACAGAGCTTAGTTTAGTGTGACTGAGTGATTTTCAATATTATCGAGACAAACTAAGGTTGGTTTTCATTTTGCATCATTCATACATGATTAAAATTAGGTTATGTTTTTTTAAGGTTAGTTTTTTGATTTTTTCTTTTTTATTACTAATGTTAGGTTATATTGTTCATTATTTTCATTGGTTAGAGAAAGTCATGTGAGTGTTTCACAGCAAATTAATTATGAAGAAAACATTTCTGATGTGTTTCACCTTGAGAAGGGTCCTGCCGGATCTTTTCTCATTTGGTTTTTTTGTCTCCATTTGGGGACAAACACTACACCGCAGCCAGGATAAGAAATGGTGGGATATTTGTATTTGGTCTCGATGAAAAAGAAGAAGAAGTTCGCATAATATTAATTTAATGGAAAATATTGTTGTATGCATAAATTTACATGTCGGTCAGTATTGAAATTATTTGTACACCGATACATAAGAATTATTTAAAGTTAAACACTATCAGTTTTCAAGATTTGTTATCGCTTTGTTTTGAAAATTGGATATCACTTACCTTTTTAATAGAGTAAAGATAAAGGAGATTCATTCAGAATAAAATATTATTTTCCTGTTGAAATAAATTATTATTAAAAGTCTGGTGTGAAACACTCGCATGATTTTCTCTTGCCAATTCAAAATTATATAACCGTAGGTTATATAACTATATAACCTAACATTAGTAATAAAACAAAGAAACAAAAAACTAACCTCAAAAAACATAACCTAATTTTAATCATGAATGAATGATGCAAAATGAAAACCAATCGTTGTTTGGCTTAATAATGAAAAATCACTCTTTCACACCCAAATAGGCTCAGTTAAGAAAAATGCTTAAAATAAAAGTAGTAGATCATTGAATTTCCTATAAATTTGATTGTATGCACTTTTGTTGTAAAATGCTTACGAAGACCGAAGTCTTAAATACATTTTTTTATAGATTTCATGAAAAAAGTAGAAAATTGCTAATTATTGCTAAACTAAGCGTTACACAAAGAAATGTTTTGAATAAAAGTTGTAGATTTTTCAAGTGTCTACAACTTTTATTATATACACATTTGCGTTAAAATGCATATTAAGGGTTAAGGGTGTGATCTTGAAGAAAACATTTTTTTCTATGAGAGAACAGCCTCCCCAAGAATTTCAGCAGACATGGCCTTTGTGCTGGTACCCTACCTGTAGTACCTACTCTTGTAGCCTAGAGCACAACAATTGTAGTAGCCTATATTTTTAACATCTTAGCAGCTATTAAAAATAACACCATAAAGTACTACTTCTGGTTCCAAGCTGAAATATTGGCCATTAAGGTCTGTGCGGAGAGGTGTATTGAGAGGCGCCTCAGTGGGTCGCACATTTATATTTTGTCCGATAGTCAGGCGGCCATCAAGGCTTTGAGTTCTTGTACTTTTGAGTCGCGATTGGCCTATGATTGTCGGGAGGTGTTGAATGCCGTGGCCAAGCGTAACGTGGTGACGCTGCGCTGGGTGCCGGGGCACCAGGGAGTGCCTGGAAATGAGAGAGCGGATGACTTAGCAAAGAAAGGTGCAGCCTCTCACTTCATAGGCCCAGAGCCATTCTGTGGAATTGGTGAAGGCTACTATAGAGGTATAGTTAGGGCCTGGGAAGAAGAGGCTAAAACCTCCTACTGGGAACAGGTGCCAGGTTGTGAGCAGGCAAAGAAATTCATTGCCTATTCCAGCAGGAAGGCTGGGATATATAATAGACTAGGAAGACAGGACTTGAGGAGGGTAGTGGGCCTGATGACTGGTCATTGTAATCTTGGGTATCATTTATCCAAGATAGGAATTGCTGAAGAGAGCCTGTGTAGATTCTGTCATGAGGCAGAAGAGAAGGCTGAGCACATTTTATGCAGTTGCAAAGTGGTTGGCTGCAAAAGAAGAGCGCTTATGGGTAAGGATGTGTTAACACCTTCTCAGGTAAGTGCACTAGATCCTAGGCAGATCGTGCGCTTTATTGAAAGTGTGGGTCTTGCTTAAATAAGGAATAGGGGCAATCACAAAAGATCTTTTAGGTCGCGGTGAGGAGGGGCTGCAGAAGCCTGAACGCCCATATAGTAAACAAGACAAGAACTACTTCTGGTTGACCAATTTTGATGAAAGTGTTCGTGTCACGTTCTCTAGTGGTATCTAACTTAAGTTTCAACTTTGTGCGATGTTCTGTTCTTGAGATATTTTGTTCACAGGCACACACACACACACACACACACACAGACTGATCGCTTAAAACATGTTTTTTGGGTTCAGGGGGTCTAAGAACGTGTTTATCCGGTGAAAACTCTATTTCAAAAAATTGACATGAAAACAATGCTTTCCTTACGTATTCATGAACGCAAGTGAAAGTAAAAATAAATTTAACTTTATAATTTTCAAACGATTACGTCAAAATCAGCTGTTAAACATAAACTTTAACAAACTGTTTGCGTGAATATAAACTTTACTATTTATATAGTTTTACTTTCTCTTGCCTATATGAATGTATAGGAAAGAAAGTATTGTTTTCATGTCGATTTTTCGAAATCAAGTTTTCACTGGATCTACAAGTTTTTAGACCCCTGAACCAAAAAAAAACATGTTTTTAGCGATTGGTTTGTGTGTGTGCATGCGCGCGCGTGTGTGTGTGTGTGTGAACAGAATATCTCAAGAATGAAACATTGTACAAACTTGAAACTTAAGTTACATACCAAACCGGACCCGACATGAACATTTTCATCAAAATCGGTCAACTGGAAGTGGTAGTTTATTCGTGTAATTTTTCACTTTTTTCGATTTTCTCAAAAACTGGTCCTATGATTTTTTTTTTAAATCACCTGGTTTACCAAACTCTTTATGCTCTACAAGATAGGGTAGGTGCCATGTTTGCTGAAATTCTGGGTGAGGCTGTTTTCACGTAAAACAATTATTTTTTTAAGATGCGGCTTTAATATGCATTTTAGTGCAAAAATTTATACGAGGGCCATCCGGAAAGTAGTACCCGTTTCCGCCGCATGAGGCGCTGACGAGGCGAGCAGCCGCCGGTCAAGGTCAGATCGCTTCAGTGGCTTGTCTGCCTTCTCTGTTGTAAGTTCCGCGACGCTAGCATTGCCTGTCTTGTTTCTGTGACCGTTCATAATGTTTAAAAAAATTGAGAACGCCGCCAGTTGTGAAGTGAGGGCTGTAATAAAATTTCTCAATGCAAGAAACGTTCGACCTTGTGATATTCATCGCCAATTAAAGGAAGTGTATGGAGACGATGTGATGGATGAGTCATCTGTTCGGCGCTGGTGTCGTAATTTTAACTTGCGGAGGGGGAACACACACGACGATGAGCGTTCAGGGAGACCATCTGTCATTACAGATCAACTGCTGAGGTCAGTAGACGAATTCGTGAGGCACGATCGGCGCGTTACAATTGATGACATCTGTGAACATTTCCCTAATGTTTCTCGCACAATTCTTCATGAAATTGTCAAAGACCATCTGCATTATTCAAAAATTTGCGCAAGGTGGGTCCCTCGCATGCTTACAGATGAGCACAAAACCAAGCGTATGGCTGCTGCATTAACATTTTTGGAACGTTATTCTGATGAAGCAGACGCGTTCTTGAATCGCATAGTTACTGGTGATGAAACGTGGGTTTGTTATGCTTCACCTGAGAGTAAACGACAGTCAATGGAGTGGCATCATCCTCATTCACCAAAGAAACCAAAAAAATTCAAGACTTCTGTCCACCAGGAAACTTATGGCAACCATTTTCTGGGATCGACGTGGTATACTGCTTATTGATTTTATGGCCCGTGGAGACACTATTAACGCTAATGCGTATTGTGAAACATTAAAGAAATTACGGCGGGCAATACAAAATCGACGGAGAGGTCTATTGTCTGATGGCGTCATTCTCCTCCATGACAATGCCAGGCCTCATGCAGCGGGGATAACACAACAACTTCTGCAGCAATTCAATTGGGAAATTTTCGACCATCCACCGTATAGCCCGGACTTGGCCCCTTCAGATTTTCATCTCTTTACAAAACTTAAAGAGTTTTTGGCGGGAAAAAGATTTGACAGCGATGAAGAACTTAAAGAAGGTGTGACTACGTATTTCGATCGGCTGGCGGCGGAGGAATATGATGCTGGAATACAAAAACTCGTCACACGTTATGACAAATGCTTAAATTTGCTTGGAGATTATGTGGAGAAGTAGTTTAAGGTATGCTCTTTTCAATAAAAATGTTTACATTTGTTAATATTTACTTCTGTGTCTTTATTTCACAAACGGGTACTACTTTCCGGATGGCCCTCGTATAATAAAAGTTGTAGACAATTTAAAATTCTAAAAGTTTTATTTCAAACTTTTTTTTGTATACCGCTTAGTTTTGCGGTAATTAGCAATTTTCTGTTTTTTTCCCACAAAAACCTGTAAAAAATCGATTGTTTAAAGATTTCGGCGTTAGTGTGCACTTTACGACAAAAGTGTATATAATCATATTTATAGGAAATTAAAAGCTCTACGTCTTGTATTTAAGGCATTTTTCTCTACAGTGCCTGGTTTAGCGTGAAAGAGTGATTTTCCGTATTTTTAAGCCAAACTGAGGTTGAATTTCATTTTGCATTTTTCACTCATGATTAAAATAAGGTTATATTTTTTGAGGTTAGTTTTTGTTTATTTCTAATGTTTTATTACTAATGTTAGGTTACATTGGTCATTATTTGCATTGGCAAGAAAAAGTTGTGCGAGTGTTTCACACCAGAATTTTTGTTTTTAAGATCGCATGGTATTTATATTAATTTAATCACTTATGCACTCAATATTTTTAAACACATATTTTATATTTTATTTGTAACACATACTGTAAACCCTGGTTTAGCAAATGTATTTCATTTTTGTACGTTAAAATTGGTAGTTTTCTTTGTTTTTGCCTTTCATTTAAGATCAGTGGTTGGACATGCTCTTGCAGTTCGGATATCATTCTCAAACCTTCAGCATCGGCTTTATGTATTAAATAATTATTTATTTTCCCGGTAGCAACTAAAGAGTGAGCATTAATTAAAATTTCACTGCCAGCATCAGTAGTTGCGTGTTGTTGTCCGTCGCAGTCCACGTGGACGGATTATCGGTTGGATCCTGTTGTTGCCTGAATTCAGGTGCTAATCATTTGTGGCAATTGCTCTTCTTGTGGGGCTCCACTTGTGACTGTCACCATTCATTGCATTCCATTCAAGTGCGTCGTCTGTTTTAAAACCGGCTTTTATAAAACAATTGCCAACAGTAGTATCAGAAACTTTTTTTATCGCAGAACAAATCCAAAGTACAACATCCAGAACGGGAATAGTGTTATAGAGTTCTTTACCGGATCGAGAACACTCCATTTTCGCTAAGAGGTATCTAACAACGTACCGACGGTAATGAATTTTGAAGTTTTTAATGATACCTTGGTCTAATGGCTGGCACACTGATCGAGGATTACACACAGCATTGTCTAAAATCAAACAGATTTTCCCATTTTGTCTCTTGTCATCCATGACTTTTTAT
The DNA here is from genome assembly GCA_035578175.1 of Catonia carolina. Lineage (NCBI taxonomy): Eukaryota > Metazoa > Arthropoda > Insecta > Hemiptera > Achilidae > Catonia > Catonia carolina. Next base: position 20,038,316 of record JAQMRL010000001.1, read on the forward strand.
TGGCCCTGCATATAATGTTCACATTCTTGAAACATTGTGGTTTTGACGTTTTCCGTATAATCAAGGGTTTTTCAAGCTCGTCTGCCATATTTACACGAAATAAAATTGTTAACCTCTCTTTGGAAAGTTTACCACTATAACATTTTTCTCCTTTCATAGCCATTGTTTTACGTGGTAAAGCTATAAAGAAAAGGCCTGCTCCTTTGTAGTTATAAATATCTTTTTCATAAAATCCTTACACAAATGAATCGATCTTTATTTCCATTCTAAAACTACGTTTTTGTCAACACTTGCACATTCCCCATTGACCTATTTAAATGATATGTTGTGTCGGGAATGAAATTTATCTAGCCAACCACCTGATGCTTTTAATTGAGTGGTTGCTAAAGTTTTGGCTACTTGTAACGCTTTCTCACTAATTATCAAACCAGATAATGGTAACGAATTTGCTGGGGCATGTGGTCTGTCACATACACCGTTTTTAAATTTAAACATAACGCTCAAAACAAAGTGATGGAAGGCAAGAGCAGGATTATCAGTTGCCTCCAAGAGTGAGGCACTTTAGTAGACGATCTGGTTGTAGTGCAGTTGAATGATGTTTATGATAGCTTTTTCCTGGTTAAGAACGAAGATTATGTCTACCGTGTATTGCATACATTGTACTAACATTTTTTATGGACAAAGTTTGTCCGCTTTCCAGAAATTGAATTTTCAAAACCATACAAATTAAGTGTTCACGTCCATTATGGGGAGGGTCTGTTAGGAAATTAGGAAATTTTCAGTATTGTGTCTTAACAGGAAAATGCCGGGACTTTTAAAATTGGCCATTATTAGGAAATGTCCACAATGCAGAAGTGTCCGTTAGTAGAAGTTTGACAGTATATGTTAAATAAATGCTTGTTTAATTCTGCTTGAAATTTTTATCTATTTTTTTTTAAATGTGATATTGACGTTAGGAAAAAAGTGCCTATTTTTGAAGACATTTTACAGATTATGTAAACTTATTGGCCTATAACTGCGTAAATACTCGTTTAGATATCCATTTTTATTACAAGACTATCATTGATAATTACAAATCCAAGCAAGCAATCTCATTGTCAACCGAAAATACAGAAGAATACCGAGAGTATTTTATGCCATACCATGAAGTTTATAAACCAGATAGCACGAGCACTCCATTACGAATAGTTCTCAATGCTAGCACTTCCACAAGTTCAGGTCAATCATTAAATGATTTGTTACATGTTGGACCTAAATTGCAATCAAATATTTTTCATGTCTTATCGAATTTTCACCTTTTTGCTTTTGCCATGACCGCTGACGTCAGCATAATGTACTTACAAATTCTTTGGCACGCTGATCATGAAAAATTTCAAAGATTTTTTTTGGAGGTCATTACCTGAGGATATTCAAATTTTTAAATTTAATACTATTGTTTTTGGCATGACCGGTTCACCATATGTTCCATCCCGTCGGACAAGACTTTTGTGTGTATGGTAAGGACATATGTTTTTTTATTAATAAAAAGAAACTTCTGCCCAGCCACAAAATTAAATTCATTTAAATTGTAAAAAATAAGAAAAATGATATACATTGTAGCAGTCGTCATTACATTACACGTACACACAAGATCATCATCATCATCACACATTTATTTAATTACCATTTATTTATTAACTTAATTGTATAATACAGTCACTTAATGTCGAACATCCTATATAGCTCAACGAGTATCAAAGAGTCTGCTTCGTTTGAATATTTATGAAGAGCTTATAATTTATACGTCATACTTATCGCCATGTTTCACTCAGGTGGATTTGATTTTTAAAACCAAATGGCAAACTAATTCTCCAAACCTGAACGTACAACAAATTGTAAAATCTTAAAACTGATTCAAAATAAGTATTGAAAAATTACAATTTGTTGGATTATTTGTGGCAAAGTGACGATATTTGTTTGTTTGAAATGTAGGATGAGAGTAGTCCAGGTACTTTACTTTACGTTATGCAACAAAAAGGCTGCAAACAAAAAACATTTTGTGTTTCAAGCAACAAGATAAATTTTTTTTAGAGAAACATAAAAATATCATCTTAGTAGAGGGTTATGTTGAGATAATGGGCGGGTTGCAGTTATTCACACTGAGACAGTAAAGAAATTTTGACATGTTGTATTGGTAGCTCTGATGGCCTCCAACTGAAAGTTTGCATACCAGCATTTTTAACATGAACTTGAGGTTTCGTGTTGCTGCTTTGGTCTGTTTAGACTGAGGGAAAGTGTGTTTTGTTGTTGGCTGAATTGAATTCTGTAATTTCAGTTGTGCCCATAACAGGCAGGTGGAGTGTTAAATTATTTACACTTGATCTGCTTGGTCCAGGGCTACAAAAACTAGTTCTGTTTCTTGTCACGTGGTCAGCCAAGTATATGACTGAAGCATTTAACAAGAGAAGAGGTAGAGGTGTACTGTGACACTAGTCACAGTTATCTCCCTCCTCTGTGAGTAATGTGGTGAATGAAGTAAAGGTGTCATTTGCAGAGTGGACAGTAGATACATTTCTGAGGGCCGGGCATGCTGATAATACTTTTTCACTCTGTGAGGAAGGCGATGGATACCAATCACTCCTCATTTTACTTAGTTTCTAGAGTTTTAAACCAGCCTTTTAGCTGATGACCTAAATAACAATTTCAGTTCCAATTTGACGTGTATTTTGATGTGATTGTGGAAAAGATCTGCCGAATTAAAATAATTAAAAATAAAAAAATCAAACAATGATAAATTCATCACTTACCAATAATTTTTTCCTGCTATTGCTTAACTCAGTAGGCTTGTCATGAACCTCTTTGTATCAAATAGTACACAATATTTGTTTAATTAGAAGTTAAATATTTTTCAATCAAATATTGTTTTAGCTTTTTTTTAAAATTACTTAAATTGTCACAACTTTTTAAACCTTGTGGCAATTTATTGATGTATTTTCTACCTGCGTAAGTTGGTTTTTGTTCAAACAATTTAGTGTTGTGATTAGCAACATAATCGATTCTGTTTCTTGTGTAGTGGTTGTGAACATCTAAATTCTGTAAAAAAGGCATTTTTCTTTACGTGCATTATCACTTCAAAAATGTACAAAGAAGGAACCGTGAGCAATTTTAGCTCTTTAAATAGTGATCTGCATGAGGTAAGGTGGTTGACTCCCATCATACACCTGACAGCTTTTTTCTGTATTTTAAAAACTCTTTCCATGTTACCCTGTGATGAATTACCCCATACTAATATGGTATATCTGATATGAGATAAAATTAAACCATGATAAGCTGCTGTAAGCAATTTTTTCATTTAATCGGGCAATTTGTTTTAATGCAAATACCCCGGATGATATTTTACCACAAATTTGATGGGTGTAATAATCCGATGATAGGGAGTCACTGTTTGCACATGATCTAAGATATTATTTTGTATGAAGACCACAATGTATGTATGATGTCGGTTGAAACTGGATCAGTGATCAAGCAGCGACCAAGAGAGGGAGAGGGAGACGACCGTCAGACCAAATGGCCAGCCAATCTCCAACTAGTAGGAGCCCAAACAATTCAGTCGCTCGTCCAGGTTTCCAGTTTGACATTCCAAAAACAACTATTCACAAAGTTTTACAGAAAAGATTGAAATCGCATGCATTTAAAAATTAAAAATCATTTTTAAATTGTATAATTTTTACAGTGAAAGAAGCTTCATTCCACACCCATTCACAGACAGAATTCATGAATACGGGCAGCTGAAAATACTATAAATGGAATCGTGTATCCTGATATGTTAAAACAATTATTGCTTTCCCCAGCTGCTAGATGAACTCACATGAACAGATGGCACATCCCCACATTAATACTAATGCATTTGCATATTTGCATTTCTCACCCGGACTTTGAATGAAAAATTCCCACCAATGGATAGGCTGGCCTTGGCCTCCAACGTGTTCACACCTCGCGATTTTTTCTTGTAGGGGGTCCATGGTAAACATTAGTTACTATGAAAAATTATTCGTGACGTAAATCACCGACAGGAAAATATTAATGAACAGAAGATGTTAACTAATGTTTGGTTACAAACTGAGTATTGATTGGACATTTGCTGAGTGACCAATGGTGGGTTGGTGCACTAAAACTGTTTGAGATGACAAATTTAATAAATAAACAATCAGCTGTGAGTGTTTGTGTTTTCAATTTAATCAATGTCCAAAAGCCTACCGTTCTTTTACGATGACCATAATAATAGCTGATCGTAATGAAAGCTTAATTTGTGCAATATGAAAAGAATTTGTAAGGTTAGCCACATATTGGGATGTGTTTGACGCATGCCGCTTGACATGGGACTGCATGAGTTTTTGTAGCATAAATGAACGAATGTGTTAGCGCATATTGACAATGTGATGTGTCACGACAGACATGTGGCATAGTTTCTTGTGTCACCCGTCACAAGTCTTCACATATTAATAATTTTTATTAATCAGTTTAAGCGGTGTTTCATAATAATTATAATAATAAAGCTGAATCTTTAATAAACAATCTAAAATAATTTCATTTGACATGAGCTTCATAAAACTTTTAAAAAAATTGACGTGATTAATAAACTAACAAGTGAAAATGTTTTAGGTATGCGAATAACATAATAACTTACGTCAACAACATTCCCGAGTTATTTTCAGTTTATTTAGTTGCATCATCAGCTCTGTTATTAGGGAGTATGTTTGGTAATGAAACAGTCAGATTCAACCGGTAGAAATTGCAGACCCCAGCCGGCAATTGAACCTGGGACTGCCATTACGCTATGGAGACGAGACGGTGTTTGCAGTGTAGTGTGTGTGGTCCCTATCTGCTCTTTTGCATCGCATCCATCGGAGCGCACACCATCCGCAACTAATTAGTAAAAACAGAATCAGCTAATTCTGCTGACCTAATTTTAAATTCCCCATGGGTTTTGGTTCACAAGGGGATTTCAGTTTCTTGAATGTCAATGAATAAAGTAAAAGCTCTTTTTCAGCGGCGCAATTTTAATCGGACTCTGAGCTTTTAGATCTAATAAATATAGTTTATTCGTTAATCATTCATTTTGAACTTTTTAACAAACAAAATTAGAATAAAGTGAAATATTTGCATCGAGTGGGTGAGTGTGGAAGCGACTGTTTTGCTTGCAATATGCAGTAGGCCTCTATGGCCTATGGCCTATGGCCTATGGCCTATCGCCTCAAACGCCGCATCCCAATATGCGCCGCCTAGCCTAGCCTAAAGAACTAATCCAGTTTGAGTTGAAACGCACAAATTGAACTGCTTAAATTAATTGAAAAGTATTATGTATGTGAAATTTTGAACTTTATTGTAAAAAATAAACAATGTAATGAGAGAGTGGTGGTGGTGGTGGTGGTGGTGGTGGTGGTGGTGGTGGTGGTGGTGGTGGTGGTGGTGGTGCCTTGGGAAGCTGACGTTGGAGACTTGATTGATGGCCATGGTTACATTGGCTTGTATTAGTTTCTGACGACAAATTGAGCCACATGGAGTTGATAAAATGGTAAAAATTGCTTACAGCAAATTTTCAATAGAAACATTTATTCTTGATAAAGTACAGCTTGACAGCATAGTTTGCTGTAAAAGACGATGGTTACCTAAACGACTGACTTGACTTCCTATTTGGGTGACGACGTCCATAACTGGTGGTCACTTTCTTCTGAAAAAGGTGGCTTTGTTGTTGGTGTACACTTTTGATAAATAAATGACATCTGCATTTCTAGCTGGCATCGAGCAGTATTTATTCTTCAAACTCTAAAAGAAATTATTGTTTTATTTTGTTTCCAGCCTCCGGAATGCCAGGCTTTGATAGAGAAGTTGTGGTTGTGCTCGCAGGGAGAACTTCTGCAGGAGCTGAAGAAGATCGACACTTGGACGTTTGGCAAGTGTGAACTTTACCATTGGATTGATATCTTGGATGTATGCGATAACATTTTAGAACATGCTGCTAAACGTGTCGCGCCTAAAAGTTGGCAGCTCGTCTGTGATCTCCCACAAAATGAAGAGGTAAATTTTCCATCACGCTATTTACATGTGAAAGTATGTGGTACTCGCTTGCATATGTGGTATTAAATTGCATATGTATGTCACAAATTACACGCATGAAATGTTAAAAGCCAAACGCCCTTATCATATGATATATTCCGATGTGGAAAGTCAGAGAGTTTTCACTTTTACCTGTTGTTTGTTAATGATCATTTTCTGAGAAAATTGTGAAATGGTTCCACTCTCACATGATAAATCGGTGCAGTGGTGTCAGTGCTACTGACTTCTGCGCTAGGGTTCCCGGGTTCAATTCCCAGTCGGGTCTGGCCATTTTGTCTGCATCAGCCGAAAGAAAATTACCGGTGGTTTTTAAAGAAAATAATATATTTTGATTAAACTTAGATATGTACCCAGCATCTGGAAGATTATGGAAGTGATTATGATCCTGAAATTTGGCAAAACACCAAATGATGTAAAATCCTACAGGCCATTTTCACTTTTACCAGTAATATCTAAATTTTTTTTAGAAGCTACTTCTAAAGAGATTGCTTTCGATAATTGAGAGAAAGAAGTTAATTCCGAGTTATTAGTTTGGATATAGGGAGAAACATTCAACTTTAAAATCAGGTCTACAGATTAACTACCATTATTGAGAAAGCATTGGGAGAGGGAAAGGTATGTGCCACATTATTCTGTGATGTCGCTCAAGCATTCGATAAAGTTTTGATTAGGGGCTGCAACATAAGTTTAAAAAAAATGTTTTCTTGGCAATTATGGACATCCGTGAAAGTTACTTAAAAGGAAGGAAGGAGGAGCGTGCTCTCTTTTGAATCTTCCCAATTTGAAAGACAAAACTGTTGCAACATTTGCTGATGACACAGCCGTTAATGAAGAAGCTGCACAAAAACTACAGATTGGAGCCATTGAAATAGATAATTGAACAAAATGGTGGAAAGTCAGAATAAATGAACACAAATCTCTTGATGGTAATTTCACAAACTGGAAATGTGAATGTGTGTCAATTTCCATCAATGGGCGACTAGTGCCTTATGCAAATGAAAGCAAATGCTTAGCGATGACATTCAATAGAAGGCTGTGGTGGAAGTCACGTGTAAAAAAAAGAGAGAAGAGCTTGGCCTGAAGTAGAGTAAAATTTATTGGTTAATTGGAAGAAACTTCTCCCTCTCAACCCATAATAAGCTTCTAATCTACAGATTATAAAGCCAGTATGGATGTTAGGCGTACAACTATGGGGGGGGGGGGTTGTGGGTGTGGGGGTGAGAGTAACATCCAAGTAATCGAGGGGCTCCAAAACAAACTATTGTGCAGCATTGTCTCCATGGGTGGTCACAAATGCACACCTCAACCTAGAATAAGGAGATCTCCCTCCACACAGACATGAACCAAGGCTCCATTAACAGCAGCTATTGCAGCATCATTTCTTCACACGATGACAATCATCCAATTCTAGTTATGACTGTTGCGGCTTTAGTGATGATGCCCAGTTTGTCCAAGAAGAAGAGGAAGCAGCTGCATGCAGAAGACTCCAAAAGGGATTATAGGATATGTCAAGATAAGACTGATAAGCCTGTCTAACTGTCTAAATGTTAACAATATGTTTAATTCATTACTTACCAATAAGTTATTACCACTACTAATTTGGTTACTTCAATAAGCGTGTAGGGTATATCAAATAATACACAATTTACCTCAATGTTTAATTAGAAGTTTATGTATTTTTCAACTAAAATTATTTAGAAAGGAATTCACATGTACTGTAATATGTTTCGTCAGTCAAGTATTTTTTTTACTTTTTTTACACAAACTTTAATTTTCACAACTTTTTAAAGCTTGCGGCAATTTATTGATGTATTTTCTAACTGCAAAAGTAGGTTTTTGTTGAAACAAAGTAGTGTTGTGATTAGCAACATAGTAGTCGATTGTGTTTCTTGTGTAGTGGTTGTGGACATTTAAACTCTGTAAAAAGGTGTTTTGCTTTGCGTACATTATCACTTGAAAGATGCACAAAGAAGGAACGGTAAGCGATTGAAGCTCCAATTGAATAGTGATCTGGATGAGGTTAACTGGTTGACTCCCTCCCTTCCACCATACACCTAATAGTACTCTTTCCATGTTACTCTCTCATCAGTCACCCCAAACTAATATCGCATACCGGATAGGAGATAATGTTAAACCATGGTAAGCTGCTATTAACAAGTTTTCATCATTTAATGTGGCAGTTTGTTATATAAAGCAAATACTCCAGATTATATTTTACCACAGATTTGATCGGTATAATAACCCCACGATAAAGTTCCATCTAGTGACACGTGTGGAAACTTCACTGCTTGCACTTGTTCTAGGATATTATTTTGTATAAAAACATCCACTTCTCTGTTTTCCCTTACATTATGTTTGTTTTTGAACTGTAAGTACTGACACTTTTCCAGAAATTGGACTACAGATTCTACGCTAACATTTGTATTCACTTTGAGACTATCTACCAGTAAACTTTTGTTTATTACTGAAGCATAATCAGCAAACAATAATGCTCTACTGTTAGCCATGATTTCTGGTAACCTATTCATATATAACAACAAAATGGGACCTAAAATTGAAGCTGCAGAACACCAGCTTTAACATGAAGCAATGACTGGTGGCACACACACACACACGCGCACACACACACACACACACTCACTCACTCACTCACTCACTCACTCACTAACTTTTATAAAAGATATCCTGGTATGGAGCTTTTGTTGTGCCTGAAGTCTCAAGTGTCAAGTGGCAAGAAATAAGCAGCCAATATAAAAATGTCATGCAAATGTCTACTAGACATTTTGGGCAGATTCCTCTCCTGGTCCCCAGAAAATTGTTTTTGGATTTTGAATCCCATAGTAATGAGTTAAGTCTTATATAGGTCAATAAGTTTTGAAATATTTTCCTCTGACCACTCCAAATTTTAAATATATATACAGTGAAACTTGGTTAATTCGAACCTGAAGGGGAATGGAAAAAAGTTCGAATTATCCAAAATTCGAAATAACCAACATCATATGGAACAGTATTGTAAAGTTAAAAAAATTACAAAATTCGAACTTTTGTTATACATACTACACTATGTATACTAATAATAGAAATAAAGTAGAAGAACGTCAATATCACAGATAACTCCGATTTATTTCATTTATAAACTATAGTAATGAACTATAATTACTATTAAAGTAAAGTAGGTACCTAGTAGGCTACATGTTTTTGTATACATTATAGTACAGTATTAGACGTACAGTATCTCCAGTATGTACTGTATTACTGAAATTCAGTACTGCAAGTTATTGAATATACATATTAAACAAAATTTATAATAAAAGAAATAGAGAGATTTGAATACATTACACATAAATAATAATTCAGTCGTAAACAAATGGATAAAATAGAATCAGTAAAGTGATAGACTTTTTTAACTCACGTGGCTGATTGTAGCAAAGCTACTACTGTCGATGAGTAAAAAACTGTGTAATCTTTGTTGTTTTTGATTTCTTAGAGAACACTAAACAAAATCTTCTAATTCACTCACAGCACAAAAAAATTCATAATTAACGTTAGACTGAGCGACCGAATTTTTTGTCCAGATTCAGAAGCCATTTCTCTAACAATGCAGCTGTCATCCAAGCTTTTCTGTTGGCTTCGTAAATCACCGGTAAACTTTTAACAGATTTAAAGCATCTCGGCTTTGCAGATTTGCCAATCATTAAAAGCTGTAATTTTTCTGACCCATCCATATTTGAGCCTACCGAAATTGTTATCCTTTCTTTACTATTCTTCCCCCCACTGCACTTGTCGTTTCTAAACGAAAATGTTTTGTTGGGTAAACGCTTAAAGAATAGCCCGGTTTCGTCTACATTAAAAATATTTTTCGGTTGATAATTTTCGATAATTTTTTTTAAATCAACTTGCCATTTATCTACTAAACGGCTGCTCACTGATTCGCTCTCACCACATACATTTCGAAAAGAAATCGCATTTCTGTCTTTAAACCCCGAAAACCAACCGGTACTTGCTTTAAAATCCCGAATGTCTAATTTTTCTGCAAATTCTTCTGCTTTTGCACGAATTATTGTTCAAGTTAAAGGAATCACTTGGTCGCGAGCTTGCTTGAACCACTTCAAAACACAATCGTCCACTGCAGGATATTCGGCTGTCTTAACCGCTTTCGACATTTTCCGTTTTTTTGATTCCAGTTTCCATAATTGTGTTTTTATTTTTTAAGAAAGACGATAAAGTGTTCGGTAAAATTCCGTATTCTTTAGCTATGTCACACTTTATTTTTGTACCGCGTTCCACATCTTGAATCACTGTAACTTTTTCGTCCAAAGTTAAACTCTTATACGGACCACGCTTAGCCATTGTTAAATGAACTTATCCGCACTGCACGTAAACTCTTAACTGAAACGAAAACATTCAGTAACTTAACTTTTTCGTCCAAAGTTAAACTCTTATACGGACCACGCTTAGCCATTGTTAAATGAACTTATCCGCACTGCACGTAAACTCTTAACTGAAACGAAAACATTCAGTAGTACTGAAGTGTACTGTACCTAGTTAAAAAAACAGTACTGTAGTACTACTGTATGTAAATTGTACAACATTTCTACACACCGTATGCACTCGTGTATACTCTACAGTAGGCCTACTGTGCTGTGACTGAAAACGGTTCAAGAATGTGGGTGTAAATTTAACTAGGGAAATTCCAAACCGATCATACAGTGCAGGTCTGTGTGAAAGTGAAATTCACTTTACAATGTTCAAAACCTATACGCCATACTGGCTGGAATTCCGTAGATTAGGCTTACTACGCACTAATAACTGACACTCTATTGCGTCTATTTTCAACCCAAACGCAGCAGGTAGAAATAATTTTATTACAGAACCTGTTTAAGAAAAACCTAGCTAAACAAACATTTTTATTCTTTCTTTGAAAAACTTCGAATTAACCAAATAACATATTTTTAACTTTGAATTAGGCATACAATTTTTGTTCAGATTTTAATATGCTTTTCAAGGGGAATACCAGTTTATTCAAATTATCCAAAAATTCGAATTATCCGAGTTCGAAATAACCAAGTTATACTGTATTACCAAAACCACCAGATTGTTCAAAAAAACAGTTTTCAAAACATTTTTTTAAACTATAAAAGAGGCAGTAGAATAGAAAATTGTCCGATGTAACTGAACACATGGGTACAAGTAAACATTTGATAACAGATATAAATGAAATAACTTACAAGTATTAGAGATAAATAACAAACAAAATGAAATCGATATTTTGGAGAATTATTAAATCTATAAGTATGGAAATAGTCAAAAATGTACAAACTCACTGGTCGAGTACCCCAACGATCTAATTAAGTTGGCAATATTGTTTCAAACATAATAAATCAACCATCCCTTATCTGGCATGCAGTGGTGTATATTCAGGGTGTGCTAGGTGTGGCACGCACCCTATATTTACGAGAATGCCATGTAAATTTGATTTACATTTGGAGAATTCATACAGCCGACAAATATCGCTATTTCGTGCACATCCATGTGACGAGAATGAATGAATGTCATCAAATTCTCAGTTTACTTTTTCAGAATTCACATAAATGTCTAGCATTTCACGAACAGTAAAGAAGATTGCAAAGCAGGTGAGTATTGTCGCCTGGCCGTGCAGGCATGCTGTCACTCAGAACGCCTTCAGGCACCTAGCGTTGACCCTCGCCCGTGGTGGCGAGTGGGGAAGCGAGAATCCAATACCCAGGGCGTGCTTACAACTGACAGATCAGCCGGCCGGCGTATTTTTGTTTACCGTGTATTCTACTGTGCAGTGTGCCTAAAATCAAAGTTCTTTTTGTACTTTTGTTCTTTCGTGATGGTTTATCTAATTGAACTATCACTTATTTATTAGTTACAGCCTGAATGTAGTATTTTTTTAGCCAGATATTACTTTTATTCAAATTAGTTATTCTTTTAAAAGACTAGTTTTTTTCAACGATTGTATTATGTAAACTGTGCAAGACCTTTCACAAAAACCATTCTTTCTTTGTTCTTAAGAATTTAAGTTAGACAAAATGAAAAAGAGAACGCCTACTCCACCACTTGTAAATTTGACAACCCAACACAAATGAAAAGACGAAAAATACGTAAGACTTTTTCAATTTCGCAGTATGAAAATGTGGAGTGATAACAGGTTGTGAAACATCAAATAGGTTATTTTATTGGCAATATTTATTATTTTATTACAAAAATTAAGTTTGGAGCAAACGTGGCTTTGTTGATTTAAAGCATTTATCGAGTATACAGTGAAACATATGAAATCTCAAATTCATGTCCACAGTTTTCTTTTCTACAATCGAAACTTTTCTATAAACAACCGGCGGTCGATCTCCTACTGTATGATGAGCGCACAAGTGTTGTCAGCAAAAGTGAAGAAAAACAGAACTACACGAATACGGATCATTGATGCTATTTGCTAATAAAGAGCTTCTTTTAAGAGGGCATGGATGAATCTGAGAATTCCCTGAAAAGAGGTTAATGCAGTTTCAATTGCGGTTATAAAACAGGATGAATATTATACATTTAGTAGTGAATATGTGTATTTAATAGAGGAAAGTGCTTATATGCTTATATGTGTTATGTTGATTTCAGTTGAAGGAACTGCTGTTGTGGGTTTTGCATTTCACCACATTACTTATAGAACATTCATTTTCAAGACATCTTTACAATTCGGTTGAACATTTATTAACGCTGCTTTCATCATGTGATTTGCATGTAGTCCTCGGTGTGTTAAATTTGTTGTATATGTTTTCAAAAAGAAGCAATTTTATAGCACGTTTAATGCCAGAAATGCGAACAGCCCTTTTAAAGTGCCTCACGTATCTTGCAGAAGTAAGTGAAATTAACTAATTTATGATAAGATTTGACAGCTAAAAAGCGATAATGTATAGATTGTTTTTAATGTTTACTTTTGTGGTTGGTGTGTATGCATTACTATTCTTTAGGAAAAATACTAAAAAAAAAGAAAACCGAAATCGCCAGATAAATATTTTTTGTTTAGTTTAAATGCAAGTATTTTGGTGCTATAAAAGGCAGTAAATATGAAATTTTACAAAAATGTTGAACAGTTTTTATTTAAATTTATTAATGTGATGATGCAATATGAAAGCATTCTGATATCTCATTCTGATTGTATGTCGTTAGTGAGTTGTCTAGGTAGAGTAGTAGTGGGCACCCACCAACGGGGTGTGTAATCCTCCGTGCACATCGCTTCGACCACATGTCGCCTATTGGTTGGTGTAGAGGCAGGGCAGGCGTGTGGGAGGGTGGGATCAGGTGGCAGGCACCACTACTCAGGCCTACTCTTATTCTACTGGCATAATTAACTTTTAATATGTTGACTGCTACAGAAGATTTGATGGTTTCTTGGTACAGGCTTTCAGAGCCACTTGCTCATTGTACAAATTAAAAAAGATGAATTTTGTTAAAAGATATGTGTGTGATCTATGAATGTGGATGGCCTCGGAGAACTACGATATTGCCTTAGCCTGTTGAACTCATTGTTTTCGTTCAAAATAAATGCCCTGCACAACATTTTTACTAGTTTTCTTTAGTTTAACCCAATGAGAACGGAGATTTTAACGATCACACGGACTGTCATTTTACGCCTAATAAAAATTCTTTCATTTCATTTAGTTTCATTCCTAAAAATTTCAAAAAATTACCATTTATTTAAAAAGAATTTGTTATTAGAACAACGTTTAAACCAATTTTTTCCGTTTTCATTTACGACCGGAATAAAAATTGAAAATTAAGAAAAAATATTTTCTTCTAGTAATATCAATTTACGTACGAAAAAGTGTCACTAAATCACTAAAAAATACAGAAACATATGGTTAACTATATACATAAAGCAATTCATTGTATAAATACAACATTTAGATATTGCAAATTGATAGACGCATTCAAAAGATGTAACACTATTTGTTCAACAAAGTAACGTGCTGGATGAAAAAAATTGGGTAAAAACCGCCTCAAAATAATCTGGTGTCTTTTCAATTTTTATTTACTCCTCTTCTGTGAACGTTATATCTCTTTTCCGTATGTTGTTTTGTGTATTATCCTTTTCTAAACAGGATAGCATAAATCAAAATATGTTATCGTTTATTTTGACGCTAATTGTAAGGTTTAACTGAGGGATAAGCAAGACGGGTAGTGTTAACCTTCTTTGTTCGATTTTAGGGTCATAAAATTTGTTGCCGGCACTTCTAATTTATTGATTTCGATTGTTACATTTAAAGCTAACTAATTCCCAAACAAGTATGTTTTTTTGTTGAAAAGTTATGGATAAAAACGTTCAAATTTTAGTATTGGCTTTTCAAAAAATTTCTTTATTTCGCGTAACACCATGTCAATTTTCATCGTACAAATATGCAAGATACATCAAATGAAAGAATAAAAAAGTCTCTATCTAATAAAACTAAACCCGTTAGAAAATAATGAATAGTTGCAGAGATGATTGAGTTTAAAGAAAGATGATGACGAATGAGTGATATTGGGCCTCCTGGTTAGCAACGGTTATTATGAAACTATAAATTTACAAAACATATAATAATAAATACATTAATAAATGCTTTGTATTTCAAAAAATAAAATCAAGTGGGCACTGTCTTACATTTTAAGATTATAATTATTTAGTTTTACAAGTAAGTTGGTGAGTTCCAAAAGTTGCCTTATCCAAAAATTAAATCTTTGGCAAATTGAATAAGGTGATATTTTCACCCTATTGGCAAGCTCTATGCAAAGAGGCTAAGCATAGAATTATAAATTATGTTAAGTGACTTTTTGTAAATGAAGAAATGAAATTGGATGAGGCGACTTTTGGAACAAAAATGTGATCAAGTAAAAGACATTAGTAGGCAATGTGTAACGTGATAAATAATACAGCCAGATGTTTTAAATTTAAATCGGAAACGACCAATGTTTTCACTTTTTCTTACCTTTATGAATATATAGGAAGGAAAGTATGCTTTCTTGTCAATTCTAAAAAATCCACCCTTCACCGGAAATACACTTTTTCAAGACCCTGTGAATAAAAAAAACATGTTTTTAGCGATTTGGTCTTGTGTGTGTGTGTGTGTGTGTGTGCGCGCGCGCGTGCGTGCGTGCGTATGTATGTGTGTGTGTGTGTATGTGTGTGTGCGCGCGCGCGCGCATGTGTTTCTGAACAAAATATCTCAAGAATGGAACATCGTACCAAGCTAAAACTTGAAACTTAAGTTCGGTTTATTCGTTTTAGTTTATTCGTGTCATTTTGCACTTATTTGCGATTTTCTCTTAAATGGGTCCATGGTTTTTTAAAAGTCACCTCATTTACTACATTTTTTTAAGCTGTACAAGATAGAGTAAGCGCCATGTCTGCTGAAATTCTTGGGGAGGCTGTGCTCTCGTAGAAAAAATTTTTTTTTTTAAGATAGCGGCTTTAATATGCATTTACTTTTTATTTAATATACATTTGAGGGCAAAAGTTTATATAATAAAAGTTGTAGACAATTTAAAATTCTACAATTTTTATTTTGAACATTTCTTTGTATAATGCTTAGTTTAGCAGTAATTAGTGATGTTCTGTTTTTTCTTCACGAAAATCTGTAAAAAATCGAATTTTTAAGATATCGGCTGTAGTATGCATTTTACGACAAAAGTGTGTATAATAAAATTTATAGAAAATTAAAAGATCTACAACTTCTATTTAAAGCATTTTTCTCTACAGAGCCTAGTTTAGCATTAAAGAGTTATTTTCCATATTTTTATGCCAAACTAAGGTTGGTTTTCATTTTGCATTGTTCACTCATGATTAAAATTAGGTTGTGGATTTTGAGGTTAGTTTTTTGTTTGTTTCTAATGTTATATTGTTAATGTTAGGTTATATTGCTCATTATTTTCATTGGCAAGAGAAAGTCGTGTGAGTGTTTCTCACCAGATTTTTTCATGTAGTCAGTTATCTCGTCTGAGAGTAATGAATTTCATTATACAGCCAGACTCTGTGGTGAATGAAGTGAAGCTGTCATTTGCAGGGTGGAAAATATTTGCTTTTCAGAGGGTCTGGCCTGCTGATAAGCATACTTTTCCATTCAATGCGGAAGGCAAAGGTAAACCACCTCGGTCCTTGTTTTACTTAATAAAGCCTCTAGTCTAGTAGGCTGGTTCAAACCAGCCTTTTGGCTGACAACCAAAACAACATTTTTTCCGTTTAGGGACGTTTTGATTTAAAGAGGTAAAATGTTGAAACCGAAAAATGTACTTCAAATAGCATATTTTAATAAACCTTAATAATTTTGTAAAACTGTTCATTAGACGAACGCCTAAAATATTAATATCTGATTAAAAAATGTCTCGGTTGAATTAATGAGTTAGTTGCAGTTATAAACAACGAGTAATTGAGATGAACAGAAAAGGAACAGTCATTGAGATCAGCAAACGAGTAATTACTAATTACTAATGTAGGTAGCCAATAACTGAAATGTCCGCCCGCCCGCCCCCACTATAATTACACGACAAACACTCCGACATGTCGCACAATGGCTATTTCACTTCAACTCGGTCACTAAATTATTTACTCTGTTGTCTAGTAGTGTATAATAAAATTTATAGAAAATTAAAAGATGTACAATTTCTATTTAATGCATTTACTGATAAATGACCACCATCGGATGCATTCAACCTGTCTTTGGTATCGATCACTGAAGTGATTTTTAAATCTTTATGTGTGAATTGAGTAGAAGTTTACCAAGTTATATTGAGTAATCGTCGCAACGTTTTTGTTTGAAATCATACTATTACATTTAAATTGGTGCTCTTCCCAGACCCCCAGAGGCGAATGCTATGTCCATTTGGCTTTAAAATTGTAAATTTAAGAATTTCATTAGAAGTAGACAATTTCAATTTGTGGAAGTGGAAGTGGAAGTATGTTTCTTCCTTGTTCCATGACTAATGACGATGATCAAGATCAAGCGTGTCACTGGAGCTCCTAAACCCCTCTGAAGAGCAAAAGTCCCAAAAGAAGATTTTCCCCATTCACCATTTTTGCAACTGATTTTCTATATTTTATAATTGTATTTTATTAAGGACGCAACCGTAAGTTGAATGTGTCGAATATGACACAACCTATTGCAAATGTTTACATCTACTGTTATGATTATATCTATTACAAATGAATAGCGAATTGCTATGAATTTTACATTTAATAACTTTAAATTCACAGCAGATGTTGAAAGCTATTTCCTGCAACTTGAATACAGATGCTAGCTAGCGTCTGTTGGCAGTATGACATGGAGCGTTGTCCTGCTGAAACCTAAATTCTCCATTGGGTCAAATCATGATTAACTACACTGTCTGTCTACAGTACTGTCAAAAAATAACGGCCCTATTATGCGGCAGCGGTAAACTGTACACCAAACACCAAGTTTATGTGAGTGTAATAATTCATGGAAAGCATGAGGATTCGTAGCACTCCATATTCTACGGTTCTGACTATTCACGTAGCCATCCAACTGAAACCACCCCACATCACTAAAATAAAAAAAAAATCTGGTATGAACCTAACATTAGAAATAAACGAAAAAACTAGCTTCAAAAAACATAATCTAATTTTAATCATGAGTGAATGATGCAAAATGAAAACCAACCTCAGTTTGGCTTAATAATACGGAAAATCACTCTTTGGTGCTAAATTAAGCTCTGTAGGGAAAAATGCTTTGAATAAACGTTGTAGATCTAATTATTTCCTATAAATTTGATTATACAAACTTTTGTTGTAAAATGCATACAAAGTCTGAAATCTTTAAATTTTTTTTACAGATTTTCATGAAATAAAACAAAATCACTAATTACTACTAAACTAAGTGTTATACAAAACAATGTATGAAGTAAAAGTTGTAGGTTTTCAAATTTTCTATAATTTTGATAATGTGCACTTTTGCCGTAAAATGCATATTAAGGCTGCAATCTTAAAAGAAACCATTTTTTTCTACAAGAGGACAGCCTCCCCAAGAATTTTAGTAGACATGGTGCCTACCCTTATGCTCTTGTAGAGCATAAAACATTTAGTAATTGAGGTGATTTTTTAAAAAAAATCATAGAAGCGTTGTTGAGATAATCGCAAAAAAGTGAAAAATGAAATCAATAAAGTACTACTTTTGGTTGACCGATTTTGATGAAAATGTTTGCGTCGGGTCCTCTAGTGGTACCTAACTTAAGTTTTAAATTTTAATTTGGTACGATGTTCCTTTCTTGAGATATTCTGTTCACACACAGACAGACCAATCACTAAAACCATGTTTTTTGTGATCAGGAGGTCTGGAAACGTGTATATCCAGTGAAAACTTGATTTCAAAAAATTGACATAAAAACAATACTTTCCTTCCTGTATACTCATATAGGCAAGAGAAAGTAAAAATACTAAATAAAAATCTAAAAGAAACTTTTGTGTAAGTTCTCTTGATCTATAGTGAGACACACTGAACACGGGATCTTGTAAAAATTGGCTGGAAAGAGAATTTTTTTAAATGAAAGTTGCTCTGTACATTATTATTCTTATTATTATACCCTATGTAGGATTGTGTATTATAGATGTACAGGTGAAAACTAACCCAACTCCTGAACAGCTTGTTGTCGTCGTCATTTTTTCAGATCGATGTAATGACCATTATTTAAATATTTTTCAATTTGATGTGGTTGTACATAAAACAAGCAAAAGCAACAAAACTCAGATTGATACTCGGATTGTGGACGGGTGTGCAGAGGAGTTTGTCACTTCTGTCGAATGAACCTCTATTTAAAATGTAAGAGGAACATTTTATTCTTTATTGGTAATTGACTGAACAGATGCTTTTTAAGTGCCGGATGTTTTTAAACATGCCATTGTCCTTTATTAAATCTACATGGCTGATTGAATTGGAAATGTCATCGTCTATATCTGTAGGGGAATATGAGTTATGTGTATTTGTGTTTTCTTTAATTTTTGCTTGTTTAACTGTGACAGAAGTATAGTGACAGAGTAATTTTATGTGATAAGTCTTTAAGTGTATATGAAATATATATATATATAAATATATATATATATATATATATATATATATATATATATATATATAAAATGGTGGGGTATAATTTTATTGTTTCTGACTTTTAGAGTTGGGGTGGACGTGAAAATGGTTTTGGTTTAGCGGATTGCTGTCGGGATAGTCCAGCGGTAAGTATTAAATGCTACTTGTTCAATTATTGGCTTGTAATGCTTAATAATGTTACATCCCACAGATTTCAGTGGGTGGAATATCACCCCGTACTTATTGCGAGTTCAAAATAGCCATTCATTTATTTGTACTGTCTTGTTTCCATGTAGTAGCCATTTTTGTTTTGCCAAGTGCAATGGTGTACACAACGACAGATACACAAAATCTATTTATGCTATTTATTATTGACATAGAGTTAAAAGCAACTTGTTAACACTAAGAGCTACATTATCATTTATTATTTCTATTTCATACACAATTCACTAACCTTCTTTTTAAACTGCCTTAGTCACATTTATTTTATTCTATTCCTACTTACACGTGTATAAAACAGTTTTATACAAGTGACTGAAGATGTACCATCTTCTGTAAATTTTAAATAAATGAGAAAAAAAAATTTTTAGTTTCAATTTTTCATTTACTCTGATGATGGTGGATCCACCGAAACACGTGTAAGTAGAAATTAAAATAAAGGTGATGCAGTTTAAAAAGAAGGTTAGTGAAATTATTATATTAATTCATTATATGAAATAGAAATAACTTCAAACTGCAGGATGCATTATAAAGATTTATTTTTGAATTATCATTTATGTTCACATTTTACCTAAAATTGAAGTTTTTTAAGGGTGAAAATTTAGGAAAACTTTTCAATTGTTATAATTTTAATTTTCACCATTTTTGAGGAGTAGTTTAACCGCAAGACTTAAGCTTAAGATTTTTAACTTTCAGTATTAAGTCGGCCTACCTCTACTCACACTTCAACTGATATTCCTTTCTTTTAATAAATTCTCAACATTTTGAAATTTTTTGAAAAATACCAACATTTGCCATTTTATTAGGTTGTAATATTTTCAATTGGCATGGTAAACAATTTTGAAATGTATTATACTTATAGATAACAAGTGTGAACAGGTTTCTTAAATTTTCATCCTTGACTTAATTGATATTAGGTAAAATGTGAACGTAAAAGTGAAATGCAGCTGCTAGCTGCTCTCTGCTCTCTGTGTTTAGAACGCGTTGCTATTGATCCTATCTCATTAGTGGTGGGTGGGTGTTTGTGTTTCTGTTATCTTTGCAAACAAAAACAACTGTTTAAAATAACAGTTGTTGAAAAACAGGTGAAATGATTTTTTTGTTACTTCTTAAAATGGTTCATTTTACCATTACATTACGAAAACGATTGTTAAGCATTTAAAAAATGCGCTTCATTTTACTACATTATTAAAACTTAGTTATGTAATGCAAAAATTGAATTAAATAAACACTTGTAAAGTTTTGGAAACAGCGTGTGAATTTTCTTTTATTAACTAAAATAACCTCAATTTTAATATGTCAAAATTATGACAAAATAACAAAAAATATTGGACATGGTAACTTACATGAATAACTTACTCTGAAAACAGTTTAGATCAGACTAAAGTTATGCAAGGAATGTTATCAAAACGTAGAACAACTGCGATTGTTTTGTTTTCCGTTGCTGTTCTGTTTCCAATAAAATAAGAAACAACACCCGTTTTGGAGAAACTTTTGTTTCTAAGAGAAAGTTTTACGCAGACAAAGTGCCTAGCATGATGGAGGGGGCATTACAGAATGTGGAAGGGATAGACAGCAGTTTGTTTGCTTTTCCCAACAACTGTTGTTTTTAAACAGTTGACCATTTTTGTACCCACCGCTAATGTCAAAATCATAAATAGATTTTGTGATATCTTTCATCAAGTAAACCATTGCATTTGAGCTTTTATATGATAGGTAGGGGGATAAGAAATTGAATTAAGCAACCAAATAAATGGTGGTTTTAGACCCACAGGTGATGGGTTATTGTTGTGCAGTTGATGGCTGCACATAATATTCTTTAAAACAGTGATAATAATTATAAT
Source organism: Catonia carolina (assembly GCA_035578175.1). Lineage (NCBI taxonomy): Eukaryota > Metazoa > Arthropoda > Insecta > Hemiptera > Achilidae > Catonia > Catonia carolina. Next base: position 20,059,560 of record JAQMRL010000001.1, read on the forward strand.
TTTCATTTCCAATCCAAGAATAATATAAAATTACATAGGATCACTTTAAATTTACAGTTGTTTTACAAATTTACATTAATGTTACTTCAGAAAATGTAGTGGGTTTTGAACCACAGGGAAATAGCATTGATTTTTATTGGTCTGTTAATATTTTCTTCCCTTGGACCCACCGAAACTCATGTAAGTAACAAATAGAAAATATCAAGGCAGCTTAAAAAGCCTATTGAAATTTATTGTATAAATTTATTATATGAAATAGAATTATAAAAACAAACAAAATTCAGTAAAACATGAAAATCAGAAACCCAAATCACAGTCTACTTCCTTGAATTGTGCTGAGGAATAAAAAGGCCTTGAAATTATCCAATCACACAATCTGTACTTAAAGATTTTAATCGGAACATCCCTAGCTGATAAGCTGGGGGCAAAAACGATTCTTATCATTTTTTCGCTACAAGGCCACTTTATAGGTTAGAATTTCCGGACAAACACCGCTACACTCAGCTTTATATATATAGAATACAGTAACAGGGAAAAATTAATGAACACACAGATTGAATATGACAATCAACTGATTAAGTTGGCAAGACGGTTTTAGATATAAGAATCAACTATTCCTTATCTACATGGATAGTAGGAAGTTTTAAATTTTGATGTGAACATTTCTTTTTATACAAAAAGAAATTTTTTTTTACAAGTTAACACGAAAGCGCTATAAACCTTGGTAAGTGTTTTCTGTGACCGTATTCTGGTGGTTAGAAATATATATTTCAATTTTAAATAACGGGGCTGTTTATAATCCTACATAGGATGTTTCATAAAATAAAGTATGTACAGAGTGACTGTAAAGACGTGCAACCCAAACTACAAAAAATTGTTTTTAGAGTACCTTTTCATTTTTTTAACGTACTAAATTACAAAATAATATGATTATTTGTATTCACAATTTACTTGTTGATACCACCGTTCAGCTGTTAAGGTCTCAGTAGTGGGGGGGAAAAAGGCCCAACAATTTTCTGGAGAGATACACCACACCACTCTCCAATTTTTTGCGAGTGTAATGGCTGTTCGTGGAACACATGTTGATTAACTGCGGACCATATTCTGGAATTTTGACTGTTGACATATCCGCTAAGATGAAAACAACCTTCATTGCTGAAAAAACCTTGTTTAAAACAGATATGTCATTTCTAATGAAACGTCTGAACCACCGACAGTACTGCATTTGCTTTTCCTTGTCTGGTTCTTGGAGCTGATGAGTCACATTTATTCGATACGGATATAATTTCAGCACTTTAGTAGCCTTACGAACACTCTCTTAAGGTAGCCCAGTCTTGCTAGCAGGTTTCTGAAGAGACTTTTTCAGAGAACGGAGAAGTTTTTCGTTTATTGTCTGCTGAGTATCATCCGTTAAAACACTTGGACAGCCTGTACGTTTAGGGTCATCCACTTTTCCTGTGTCCCAAAAACCCTTAAATAAGCAAGATATAGTGGATTTTTTTGGCACATTACCATCTGGAAAAGCATTTGTAAACTCTTCTTTACATTTCTAATACGATTTCGATTGGCAGTAACTCACAACAATGAAGACACGCTGTTCTTGCATAAACGACATTGTAGCTCGAACTAAAAACTGTTTCGTGCAACGACCTCGTTTGGCTGATGGCGTGTTCTAGCAGTGCTACCATACATAGTACTGTCACACAATGAATTTCCATACTTGGAATATCTTTCGCGCCTTCAACTGTCATTCCTGTAAAGCAGGAAAATTCGGGTTGCACGACTTTACAATCACCCTATATATATATATATGTTCTACTATCATTTTCGGGTCCGTACATTGACATTTTCCTAACAATCTGGAGTCCGAGTGCAATTTGGCGTCCGTATACGGACGCCAAATTGTAATCCTTGACAAAAACTTAATAAAAATTTGTGACATGGTTTTCGGACGTAATTTTTTTAAACTAAAGTACATAGTTTCGGGCAACTATATTTATTTTTTGAGAATTTTATTGTTACTCAGAGAGACACAAAAAAATAAATAAATTTTGGTACCGGATGCGAAATAACGGTGTTTTGAAACTATTTTATACACCGTACCTTGGAGAGTTTCTCACCAGAGTGCTCTCGCTACGCCCCTATGTAAAATATACGTATATTATGTATATTCTTACGAGGACGTCAGTTTCACATCTGCTATCAATTTCGTGTCCACCGGTTAAGAAAATAGACAAAACAAGTTATAAATAAATATTGTATTGTGTTAAGAAAAAAAAATTATTTGATATAAGTAATATAATTAGGCCTAAATTAAAAATAATTATAGATTTTTTGATAGAATTAAAAAACTCTCTTTTCCGATAGACGATTTTTTGGGTTGACAAACTATCCTGGAAGGAAACCAGTGCTGCGCATAGTAGTGTCAGGATTAAATTATTGTTATGGCTGGCAGGATATCTTTCTAAACGCATTGTATACACAACGTATATTATACGCAATTTTGAAGAGTTGTTCTCCGATGTTCTGTCGCCTTCCATACATGAGTCCATCGCACGCCGCTTTGGTTTCTTTTTTCAAATTAGGCATAAACCCACTATCAACGAATCCATGAACAAATCCTTTAGTAATTTGTTTACGTCGTTTGTTTAGTAACCAACGGGTTGGTCTAGTCTAGAAGAAAAGTCGTCGCCGCAAGTCAGCTGTTTAGCTGACTTTTCGACAGCTTTTCTGACAGCTGATTTTCGGAGATGGAGGTTCCTAGTTTAAATCCTAGTATATAGTATAATTGGTTCTTTTATACGAATTTGAATACTAGACAGTGGTTCCCAATGTACTTTGATGGTTGGGGGTCAATTAACCATACTCTCTCAGGAATGGTCGGCCTGGGTATGTACGAGACCACAGCTCATTTAAACGTCATACATATCATTGGGTCATGGGGTTGCTTATTGTTCTCAATCGAACAAATTGAAACCTACACGCATTAGGGATAAAACAAAAAAAAAATTTGTTTAAGAATTTTTAACATGTTATTTCGCGCTTTTTTAAGATTACACCACCTGACAATTGTCAATCAAATATTTCCTGATTACGCTTACGATGTGAAAAAAGAATGCGCATTTTGCTGTTAATAATTTTGACTTTTTTTATTTAATATTTTATGGAATTACATGAATTTTATTAAAACATGCAATTTTTAAGTACATTTTTTGTTTCAATATTTTACCTCTGTAAATCGAAATCAGCCGGTTCCATCAGATTCGAATCAGGGAGGTTCGACTGTAATTACTATAATATGATCAATTAGTAGACAATGCAATTGAAATATTTACTTAGCTGACCAAATTATGTAATTGTAAAGCGACATAATTTGTTCAATATTCAAATGGAGTACCATTCACCCATTGTCTTTTCAGTGTTCAAATGATTTCAACATTATCATCTGTTAAGGATTAGGCTCAATGGCCTGTTCCAGTATCCATCTCTTTTTAGGTCTTCCCAAGCCTCGCTTCTCTCTAGGTTTATATTTCCATGTTTTAGTGACTGAATCAAAATGATTTTATAAATTATACAAAAGTTTGATGGCCAGTAAAATTTCTACAACATTTGAAATGCAGTCCGGCTCAGCCATAGTTTGTATTTTTATTCTTGTTCCTCAAAGTAATGGTAATCTTTGATCTTCAACAAAGTATACATTACATTAATAATTCTCGTATCCAGGTGTTTTGTACACGTTGAAATTTATCCTTTAACAGGCCATTTCCAAGATTATTTTTCGGCTAAACAACTTTCAGTCATAGTCTTCCAAACCCTGATATTTTTCTCTGCGTTTTCTTTTAAATTATTTAGTGTTATAAAAGCCATGGTGGCCACTTTTTGTTGATATCCTTTTGGTTTCTAGTACGTTATTTACATCGTCAACCAACCACCCAATCTGGGAATCATTATTACAAATAATGAAATAAATAAACCTTATTGTTACGTAAAATAATGTGCATTATTTTTGACAAGTCAAAATGCTTGGGATAAGGAACTGGAAGGTTATACTATTGCACAGAAGACAGAAAGGAGACAGACAAGGCATTCACTTGGAGAGGCCAAGAAAAACTATGTGAAACCTTGACCAAGACAGCCAAACAATATGCTAGGACCAATTGATTACAAACAAATTCTTAATAGTGTACAGTGTCCATATTCATAATTCAACTTAATAGTTGATCATTAAAAATGTTCATTATAATTAACAAAAAACCAGATAAAAAGTAATTATATGACGGATATCCATACATACCTAAAGCCCCAATATTTACAGGATTACCAAAATTACATAAAAAAGAAATACCAATTAGACCGTTAATAAATTTTAAAACTGCACCTAATTACTTACTAGCTAAAACAATAGATAAAATTTTACGGCAGAAAATTAAATTAAATTACAAATACAATATTAAAAATGGTTACAATTTAATAGAAAAAATAAAAACAATAAAAGTAAGTTAAGACACAAAGATGGTATCATTTGATATAGCTAACATGTATACAAATATACCCATAAAAGAAACACTAAATATAATAAATAAAATATGTACAATAATAAGAAATATTTGTAACCAAAATTATTTTACATTTAATAATAAATTTTATAATCAAACAGAAGGACTAGCTATGGGTTCTCCATTATCTGCCATACTATCAGAAATTTATAAACAAGAATTCGAAAATATAATTGTAAATAATATATCACACACACACAACATTTTACTTTGGGTAAGATATGTAGATGACATATTGGTAATTTACAATGAAAAAATAAAGGGTGAACATAATATTATAAATAAGAAATTGACTAATTACTATGAAAAACTTAAATTTACATGTGAAGTAGAAAAAGATAAAAACATAAATTTCCTGGATATAAAAATACAAATAATAAATATTATAATAGAAACTGATATATATATAGGAAACCACATGTTACAAATAACACAATAAACAGATTTTCAAATCACCCATGGATACATAAAATAAAAACGTACAACAACATGATACACAGAGCATATATATACACCTATAACAATAAAGAAAGATTTAATAAAGAAATAAATTACATTAAAGAAATAGCACGAAATAATGATTACAATAATATTTTCATAAACAGATTAATAAATAAATATTTACATAAAATAAATCAGAAAAAACACATCTATTACCATTAAACAATAAAGAAGAAATAAACAAAAATGGTAATAAATACATTACATATAATTACATAAATCATAGAATACATAAAATTACCAATATATACGATAAAAATAAATACAAAATAGCATATAAACCCCAGTTTCGTATAAAATTTATTTTACAAAAACATAATATTAAGGCAAATGTAAATGATAAAGAAAAAGAAAATAATCAATTTAATTCATGTGGAATTTATAAAATTAAATGTAATGAATGTAATGAAATATATATAGGTAAAACCACCAGATCTTTTAAAAAACGGTTTACAGAACACTATTCTAACTATAAAAAAGGAAATCGAAAATTCTCCAATGTAACTGAACACATGATTAAAAATAAACATAATATGTCGAATATAAAAAATAATCTAGAAATATTGGAAATAAATAACAGAGAAAATGAAAATGAAATTGAAATTTTGGAAAAATGTTATATTTATAAATACGAGGGCGAATCAAATATAAACGGTAATTTTGCTGTTGACTGTACCAAACACGTTCGGACCAGATGTGGCGGTGAGCAGTTGTTGTTTTGTTTAATAGGAGTGGGGGGAACAGCTTACTTCGCAGCATTGTTGCGTTCTGCCGTCAGTTCAGCCATGACCGAGCGAGAGGTACATCCATCAGTTGCGCAACGAATCTGTCATAAAATTTTTAGTAAATGAACGTGTTAAGCCTTCGGAAATTTTTACTCATTTGCGGGCACAGTTTGGGGACACTACTCTGTCTAAGAATCGAGTGTATACGTGGGCCAGAGAATTTAGGGGTGGGCGAGAATGTGTTGAAAACGAAAGTCACCGTCGACGCCCAAGGTCAAGTCTCACAGATGACAACATTAGTGCCGTTCGAGAGCTTATTGAAGGTGATCGCCGGTTAACTGTTCAAGAAATCTCGTCAGAAATTGGTATCAGCTACGGGAGTGTTCAGTCTGCAATCACAGACCACCTTGGCTTCAGAAAGATTAGTGCTCGATGGGTTCCGAGGTTGCTGTCCGGAAATCAAAAACAGGTCAGGTCGGAGATCGCCGGGAGACTTCTGCATCGATTTCAAGAAGAAGGTGAAGATTTTTTGAGGCACATCGTCACATGTGATGAGACGTGGGTCCACCATTACACTCCCGAATCGAAAATGGCAAGTAAGGAGTGGCGAAGGAAGGATGAAGGCTGCCCAGTGAAAGCCAAAACTCGTCTCTCAGCCGGAAAAGTTCTTGCAACAATTTTTTTTGACTCAAGGGGAGTTCTACTCATTGATTTTCTTCACGATCAACGAACAGTGAATGCGGCTTACCACTGCCAGGTGCTACAGTCGGCAAAAACCAGTTACCGAAACAAAAGACGAGGTGTGCCCATTAGAGATGTCATCCTTCTCCATGACAACGCAAGGCCTCACACCGCATTGTTGACAAGGGATAAATTGGAAGCAATTGGCTGGGAAACTCTCGAACACCCTCCTCACAGTCCAGACTTGTCCCCTTGTAACTACTTTTTGTTTGCGCCTCTGAAAGAATCACTTGGGGGAAAACGATTTGAAAGCAATGAAGATGTCGAGAAGCACGTGCGCGATTGGTTGACAACTCTCCCTCAATATTTTTATGAACAGGCAATATTCAAGCTTCCAAATCGGTGGCAGAAGTGTGTAGATAATGCAGGAGACTATATTGAAAAATGTTGAAGGCATAGTTTTTGTATAATATTATTCAATAAATATAATTTTAAAAATTACCGTTTATATTTGATTCGCCCTCGTACAATAGCAGGGAAAAATTAATGAACACAGATTGAATACGACAATCAACTGATTAAGTTGGCAAGACTGTTTTAAATATAAGAATTGACTATTCCTTATCTACCATGGTAGGAGCAGGAAGTTTTAAATTTTGACTTGATATAAATTTTAATTTACTGAAGATGTGTACAAGATACACGAAAGCGCTATAAACATTGGTAAGTGTTTTATGTTACCGTATTCTGGCGGTTAGAAAAATATATATTTCTATATATATATATATATATATATATATATACACACATGGAGAAAACTGTTGGAATTGTACATTCAATAAAATATGTTCAACAAGATTCTTGTTTACTCTTACGGTTGATTGCCCGAACTGGTGTTTTTTGAATCAGTCACAGTTCATCCACATGAGTTGAATGACTCCATAAATGGATCTCATAATTTAAATGACTATGGAAGAAAGTATAATATAGACGTCGTCTGAGGTATTCCATGGGAATTGTATGACAGAGGCTTCTCAAGACATCACCCTATTATCATCCTAGATAACTTTTGACATAATTTAGAAATGTGTTCTTTCCATGTTAACTTAGAATCAAGATGACAGCCAAGAAGTTTAACACTTTGGACCCGCTCAGTTGTGATATTTCGAAGAGTCATTACAAAAGTGACAGTCTTATCCGCATAACTATATTAAGGTATTTGTCCGTTAAAGATATTTATCCGCATAAAGTTAAGATATTTGGTACGGCCCTGTTTTCAAATGTCTGGCGTTGTGGATTAGAAAGTGTGTTTGGAAAACCGCGATGGGATTGAATTGAATGTGTTGTCTTGTTTTTTTGCAGCATTGTCCACCTAGCTCAACAACTGTTCATTACGAATTTTATTCAGAAGAAACGCCAACCGGAAGATCGAGCCAGGTTTCTTGCATTCATTTAGAAAATGTTGATAAACTTGATAAAACACCTGCAGAAATAATGAACAGTCTTATCGAGGCATTCAGTGTGCCCACTGATGGACAGGTAACAATTTTAATGCTTAAACTTGTTTTTAGAAACCGATTCAATTTCAAATATAGATTTTTTACCCTGGTTTGCGGGTTGTGACCAATGAAAGTCATATCACAGTTGATGACCGTTCTCTTTTGCTGTAGTCTAATATACTTTATACTTATAGACCGCCGGTGTGTATGTCTGGCATCATTGTTGGCTTGTTGGCGGCCTCTATTCAATCGGATGCACCGCACAATTCATTTCATCTATTTGTGAGAGAATGTTTGCGAAATGATTGTGGTGTAGCAGATGAGGTGAATGGTGAATGTTGTCCTCCGGATGATGAGAGAGAGTGATTCGGATCACACATCACACCTCACACCTCGCACAACCCTTTAACATCTATTCTTGATCTATGATCTAACCGATAGGTAGATTGTGATGAAATAGAATGAGTGTTTGTTATTTGCTGTGACAGACGGTTGCATAAAGTACCATGACCGTTGGAGATGATCCTTCCACTTTTGGAACTCTACCTGGATGGAAATGTTTTCCACCGCTGACTGGTTTATCACCATTGTTGTTTTTCTTTGGTGCACAATGGAAACGGGTGATTTACCTGACGTGTATGTGATCAGTTATATTTCTGTTGTGGGAATTTGGGAATCGGGGCACAATTTGTAGACTATTTCATTCATGTGTTAAATTGCAAAACAAGTGGCCGACATGGCGATCCGGATTGTAATGGCTCGGTGTGTTTCTTTAAATAAAACATGAAAGGTGAAAATGAGAATGTAAATTTAATGTGATTTTCTGTTTTGTTATTCCAGATGCTTCTCTTTACACACATAAGACTTGCGCATTCATTTTCTGATTATAGACAGCGACTGCATTGTGTTCAAGCCAGACTGCAGGCTTTATCCGTTTTATTATATTCAAATTCGTTCACAGATATACAACATCTGCTCTATCCTGGAATCTTAGATGAACTAGTTGAACTTTTGCAATTGCAAGATCCACAGTTGGTAGAAATAAGAGCAGCCGCACTCAGAACTCTCACATCAATCACTCACCTGGATAGGAGTCCCAGGATACCATTGTAAGTATTACAATGTGGATGTGCGTAATGTGTTAATGTGTGTACTTTGCAACCCCATGACCTGATCGGATTACGATGATATGTATTGTGATACTTATCACTAAGGTCCGTCCGTTCCAAGATCCGGGTAAAATAAATAATTAACAAATTATCTTTTAAGATTACAAATATTTATTATAAACTAAAAATTACAATTAATATTGTGTCTTAAATCTACAAGTAAAGTACGATTAAATTACTTGCGGTAAATAGCAAACTGATTATAATTAACTAATAACATCCAATAAACTTAACCAATTACAAGATTATTTTTCCAATCAATTTAACTAAATATTACTCGTTGACAGTTATCTATATGCTGGACGTTTCCGCGGGCGGATGCAGCACTAACTTATGTGGTACAAAGAATAACCTCAAGACCAAACCGGTCAGCGCTTAGATACTTAAGCTATGGAGATTTTGAGAAGAATAATGATTTTTCAATATAATGATAAAAATACAAAATCTTTCTGTCAGTTTCTGGATAAATATTAACAAAACCAATATTAATATTATTATTTAAATAATATAATATTATAATAAATAATAATGTAATATAATATTAATTAAACCAATTATGTTTGAATAAAAGGGGTTACAAAAAGGCCAGTTACCCTCACAACAGTAGACCTGTATACTGTTCACCAATTACGGTGGCATGTAGGGAGGGTAGCGAGGGTAGTGAGACAGAGATAGAATGTGTTGCGCCCGCTGTCCCCTCAACTCATTTTAATCAGTGGAGGGTGTTCAAGTGCAATAGTGACAATACGTGATACGGTAGGGCACTCTGCCGCCCAGTTTCGTTCACTACACCCTAACAAGCTCATTTTTCATCAAAAAATTCTGAAAAAATTACAATGTTATTATTATACTCTGATATTTAGATAAGATACGCTCGTACAAAATTAGACGTTTAAATCTCATCGCATTTTTTGCGTATCGCGTAGGCTAATATAACTTCTTTTCCAGGACAACATAATATGCGTTTTATTATTTTGTTATAAAATATAAAATTTTACTTGTAATTTGATATACGTTGGGAAGAAACAAATAATAAACGAGTTTGAAAAAATTACTTTTTGAAGGGAAGTCCGAGATAGATCATAGAGTCTGGTGTCTCCTTCCTGTTAGTATTCCAAGAAGCTGAATCACTTTTTATAGTTGTGAACTGTATACCAAACATACGTCAATTTTTAGAAATCAACTACGCACGTACAATATCAGTTGTATGGAATTTTAACAAAAAGAACCGCATAGTAAATATAATAGAAAGAGAGTATGATGTCCCTCTCTTTCGGGCTTGTCAAAACATATGGTAGGGACATCATTTAGAAAAAACTTATTCTCTATTACCCCAAATTGAATCGCAGACATTTTTTTCCGTATTTTGTGTGCACGTAACTAATTCTGATGGCATGCAGCTTTTGACAGCAACACAAATATCAAAACGATAACTGCACGAACAGAACACAATGATTAGTGAGTACTACTTTAGAGGCAGCCTGTATCTTTAGTTGACGCTGTGGCTGTGGTGGGGCAGCTACTTACTGCGCATGTGCGGCTCGCATGCCACTGTAGTTGTTTACACTACATTTCTAAACATTTCTTAGAAACTAACCCAATTTATTAACTCTTTAGTATTTACACTAACAATTTAAAATTTCAGTCCTATTAGAGAGTTGTGGAACCAGCTGTTTCCTTTTAGATATTGTTATAGTATTTATGATGTGTAGTGTTGTACAGAGTGAGAGAGTATGGTTCATTGAACCGCAACCGCTGTCTGGTATTGACATCTGTAAGAACAACTGACTTTGGTTGATTGTAATTTAATATGATGGATATGATGTTCAACTAGCACTATCTATGAGGGTTATCCAGAAAATCACCTCCGTTTTGAAATAAAAAGTAAACGAGTGAAGATACAAAAACTTTATTATATACATATTAAAACTACAGTTTTTCTCTATTTTTTGACGTAGTCGCCAAACAGATTCAAGCACTTGTCGCACCTTGGAACTGTCTTTGAAATACCCTCTGCATAAAAATCTGCCGCCTGTGAATGTAGCCAACCATTCACGGTGTTTTGAAGCTCTTCATCATTGGCGAACCGCTGAGATGCAAGCCACCGCTTCATGTTCAGGAACAGGTGAAAGTCACTAGGAGCCAAGTACGGGCTGTATGGGGGATGATCGAAAACATCCCATTTAAACTTGGCCAAAAGTTTATTTGTTCTTCGAGCTATATGAGGGCAAGCGCTGTCATGCACAAACACAACACCACGTGTCAGAAGGCCACGACGCTTGTTTTGGATCGCTCTTCTTAGTCTGTTTAAAGTTTCACAGTAGACAACAGAAGTGATGGTCGTTCCACGTTCCATAAAATCAACGAGTAAGATGCCCTTAGCATCCCAAAAAACGGTAGCCATAAGTTTCCTCGTCGACAAAGTTTAACAGACTTTCTTTGGCTTGTTTGGAGAAGTGGTATGTCCCCATTGCATTGACTGCTGTTTTGTCTCAGTATTCACGTAGGCTACCCAAGTCTCATCGCCAGTAACAATCCTGTTCAATAATTCTTCTCCTTCAAAGTCGTACCGAGAAAAAAGTCTATGGCAGAACTCATTCTTTTTGTTTTGTGGTCATCGGTCAGCAGTTTTGGTACCCAACGAGCGCAAAACTCATGGTAGCCTAGTTTTTCTGTCACTATCTCGTGTACGAGACTCCGAGAAATTTCAGGAAATTCATTCATTCATTTACAACAAGGGCGTTCAGGCTTCTTCAGCCCCTCCTCACCGCGACCAAAAAGATCTTTTGTGATTGCCCCTATTCCTAATTTATGCAAGGCCCGCACTTTCGATAAAGCGCAGGGTCTGCCTAGGATCTAGTGCACTTACCTGAGCAGGTGTAAACACATCCCCACCCAACAGTGCTATACTTTTGCAGCCAACCACTATGCAACTGCAAAAATATAAATGTGCGACCCACTGAGGCGCCTTACAATACACCTCTCCGCACAGACCTTAATGGCCCATATTTCATCCTGGAAGATAGTCATGTTACACCCAAGGGCCAGGGAACTCATTCCCCCGGCCCCCCAGGCCCCCAATCCCACTCTTCCGCTCATCACAGGGCCGTCAATATACCAAAAGGTAGCCCCTTCCGGCATCACCGGCCGTCCCTCCGCCCACTCCTGACGATCAAAAATTTCCATCCTCAGTGTGTCGGAGAAGTTGTATGCTCTGTTCATACGGTCCCAAGGACCACCTACCACACCCATCCCTTCAATCACCTTGAAGATCTCAGTGTGGCCCATCTCCACTGATGGGACCCCGATCCCGTCCTCCAGCCTCAAGGCAGTTCCTATCGCCTCTCCCTTCACTTGCACATGAATAGGAGGCAAATCAAACATCGCCTCCATAGCGGCCGTTGGACCAGTGCACATTGCACCACATATCCCTAGGCAGGCCAGTCTCTATAGCTCCTCAGCCGATCCTGCGCCGTCCTAGATCTGTTGTTGGCCACCATACAACATCTTCGTACGTGACCATTGGCAGAATGATGCCCACACAAGCCCATTCCACCATACGAGGCCCAAGCCCCGGAGTCCTCCCCAGCAGACTCTCACATATCCATAAGGCCTTTATAGCCTTCTCCACAGTCCTGGACATGTGGCCTTTCCAGGTTAGGCCACTATCCATGACAACCCCCAGATACTCTAACTCAGGGGAGTAGTTTAAATCCACTCCCTCCAGAGTCAAAGCATCCATAGCTGTTTTTCATGATTTCAAATGAAATGGGTACCATCTGGTCCCCACGTGCAGCTAGGGAAATAATAGGTCCGCCCCTGCATAGCCCCGCGTACAGAGGTAAGGCAAAATACTGTAGGAGGAGCCAGGTATCCTACAGGCACCGTTAGACACTGATTAAATGCCCCAGTGCCATCCACCCTTCGGCACGGTACGACTGACACCACTTGGGTTGGGCAAAAGCTACAGTAGGAGAAGTTGCCTCTAGCACGGATAGAAAAAGTGCTAGATGCCAGGGACAAGGATTAGGATAGACAGACAGAAGCCCAGCATCTCAGCTCACCTCGGCGAGACCAGAGCATGGCTGAACAGTAGCCATTATATGCCGAGGAGTTTCCAGAGGCACGGGCACGAAAAACTGCTACAGAAAGTAAGGGAGCAGGTGTGCTCTCTTGGACGTGATGCTTCGGCACATGCAAGCCAGCCGACCACTGACTTGCTTCGCCTCCAAATTTCAGGAAAATGATGAGAAAGTTCTGAGATTGTGAAACGATGGTCCTCACGAACTTTTTCATTCACTTTGTTCTCTAGGTGGTCAGTGACAAGAGAAGGCCTACCACTTCTTTCATCATCATGAACGTTTGTTCTTCCATTTTTAAAAAAACGCACCCATTGACGGACTACATCTTCACTCATAATGTTTGGGCCATAAACCGCACACAATTCACGATGAATTTTGGCCGCTGAGAGATTTTTTGCCTGCAGAAATCTTATAACGCCACGCAATTCACACTTGGCAGGATTTTCTATTACGGCACTCATGTTTTGAGGAGGTTTTAAAAGGACAACGCATGAACGTACGATGCTCCGCCTTGCACAGTTAGAAGCGTACTGAATCACTGCGTGCAGTGATATCAACTCGGCCGCGCTACGCGCACTAGTTTTCCTGCTACACATAAACGGAGGTTTTTTTCTGGATAACCCTCATAGCTAGTGACAGGGATGAGGGGCACTCTATTTAGTTGTTGGCAATGTCGGTTGATTGTTAAGCAAATATTTTATTGTAAATACTTTAAAGCTCTGCTGCTACACACATTTTTTACATATAGACAGCCTAAATTTATTACTCGTTTACCATATGATATAGCCTAACATACTGATAATGTAGTAACATTATATAATGTTACTGTCAATAAAAATTAAAACTAAACACAAAGTTACTTGAATTTCATGTATTAATTTATGTATACCCTATCTGAAAAACTGATTGCTTTATACTTTATATCTATTCAGCTGTTGTACGATACAAAGAGTTTGTCTGGAAAGTGAAGTGATGTGTCTGGTTGAAGTAATAGCAGAACGCACTCCTCTATCTTCAACAAGTAATCCACCTTCCAGCTTTTTCCTCCGTTTCAAATCTGTTGATGCTATGGAAGACTTAACTGAATTTCAGTCAAGCCTATGAGTGGTATTGGTGTAGCTTAAAAAGTAGTAGTTACCATTATGTAATACTGATATTTTTCGTCTAGCAATCTTCAAATATCGATCTTTTTAAATCACTGATTAGCAACTCAAAAACATGTTTACTTTTTTAAAAAAGCTCATTCTTTTCATAAAAATAAAAATGAAATATAAAATTCAACGTAAGAGAATGAAATGGCTTGTGAAAACGGGCGTGCGTCTTATACGCCACCGAATTTGGTATATGTGATTGAAAGAAGTTACATAAGAATAAGAAAAATTTTAGGACCGACCAAAGATTGAAAAGGTGATGCGATACCAAACGACAAAAGCTGAGACCAAAAATCTACAACTATCTTAACTGTTGAAGCATGAATAAGGGTTTTTTTGGATGCAGAACCAGGATGGATTAGAAAACGAGACATGGAAAAAGATCTTAAAAAGATGGATAAATAAAAAAGCAGTAATAAGAAAGAAGTTTAAAAAAATCATTTGTAGTGAACTGAAGATTGTGTTGGGATAGTGAGCGACAGCAATCAGTAGATGAGAAGAATTTAGAAAATTACAATCTGAATATGAAATAAAGATGGCACAAGGTTAGAAAAGAGGCAATACCATCGGGATCAACAATGTGTTTTAATGTAATGTTGCGACACATTGTTGGCGCACTTGTAATTAATAGAAGAAACAAAAACCACATGCTCCTTCTCAAACTGTCAACTTTACTTTACCAACTGTTTTCATGAGGTAGGTGAAAAGTATGAAAATGGCCTAATGTACATCGCAACACATCAACCTTGATTGTAGTGAGTGAATTGTGATATGAATGAGAATTTGAGGAAATTGCCAGAAAACAAGTGTAGGCCTATCTGTAGGTAAGTAATATATAATTTTGTTGTTTGTTTTACATTTCAAGAATGAGAAGAAGGGATGACTATCATGGAAAACGTATATCATCAGTGGCAGCAGTGATATGACCGAAACATTGTGTTCAGTGGCATGTTATGTCGGTAAACGTGTGCACCGCCGAATCAAAATGTATTGGTTTGTTTACTAACATCTGTCTAACTTATGTTCGATTAAGGAGGCCAGCTGTTTTCATTATTACTGGTTGATGTGATGGCATTGCATTATCTAGAAGTACGTTTTCTCAGATGATGTCATCACTTGGATCGACGACCTTAAGTGGATCACATTCTTCTTCGGATCAAGAATGCTTTCATCGGTTTATGTAATTGTTTACCGTTGTCAACAGATTCAAGCGATTTGTCATTTATTAACCGGATAATTTGTGTAATGATTGGCTCTCCTGACCTGACCTGACCTGAAACACACAAACAATACATGTAGATAGAAGTGGGGAAAATCACAGCTGTAGGAAAACAATCGATGAAACTCATAACTATATCTAGATAGTTAGTAGCCATACTTAGAGTTGCAGGGTTAAGTGATAAATATATTAGCTTATTCATGTTTATGTTGCGTATTAATTTACTTTTGTTTCCTAATTGTAACCGATAAATGGTTCGGGTCAGCATGATATTAATGGTTATCGTGATATGTTAATGTTCGGTTCATTTCTATCCGTTCAATTTTTTGTAGTGGTTATTTTGAGAACCTGTGATTTTATTGTCGATGTCAAATTATCAACGTAAACTTGTTTTATTGCAATGTTTGTTAAGTATCATCTTTATTTACTTATTTATTAATTTAATATTATTTTGCTGAACGTAAATAAAAATTACAGAAACTATCGGATAACAAAAGGCGGTTGTAGTAGTACCGATGGGGGGAAAGTATGAACAAAAGGTGACTTAGTTGTACACACGATTGAAAAATTAGTGAAGCAGCAACGATGATCGATTGCAATTCAGACCGGAATCAGGGTGAACAACCTTGGATATGTAATCGATGTGTAAAAAAGTGGCAAATATGAGATGCCACATGTTGAGGGAAGCTCGCTTGCATCGCTGTGATTGTGAATGTAGTTGAAAACACAATTATGCTTTTAGTAACTAATGGCGAGAAGAATGATACAACAATCGACTGTTGAATGAATGTAGAGTAAGAGCTGAATGAGGAAGAGAGAGAGAGGGTGGTACTAGTTAGGCGGTGTGATTGATTAGTATAGTATTAGTGTGTGTATTGAATTAGATATGAAGCCCAGTCCTAGTAGGTCCTCCTCGGGTGTGTATCAAAGAAGGTTTGCTGCCATTGCTGATTGATGATTGATGATTGATGATTGATGACAGATATGTTGGCTTACTGTTTGTGATAAAATGTTTTATTCTGTTGTGATATAGAGGAGTATACTAAAATAGAGAAATTTTGTTTCAGGAAACCCGGTTCACGTCTAAATATGATCATCGATGTGACAGGGGCTGGGTTGTACCACGGCTTCCTGCCGCAAATGGTACGGAACTGTATCGCATCATTAACGACCGAGAAAAACAGCGATCAGTTTCCATTACCTTTAGCAACAGCGTTGTTCAGTTTCCTGTATCATTTAGCAAGTTACGAGGCAGGTGGTGAAGCTCTAGTTGGCTGCGGGATGATGGAATGCTTGCTCCGAGTCATAAATTGGCCTGGAACTGAACTCGAACACATAACGGTATATTCACTTATTGATCGATTTATGTATAAACCACATCACTCTCACTTAGTAAAACCTCTACACGTTCAAACTAGCCTTTTGGCTGTTCACCTGAACAACATACTATATTGTTTAAGTGTGACAGTGAATAGAGGCTGCTGCAGTGCAGGATGTAGGTCTATTTATTTAGTGTAACAAACAGAAAAATATCGTGTAACTGTGTGTTGCACGTATTTCATTACATTGCATAATGTAATAATTTGAAAGCGGTAGTTAGTTTGAATACGTGCGCTGTCAAGTGTAGATTTGGTCAGAGGACTGGACTGTATTTGCGAATGTTATCAACAGAAATATCAGTATAAACAAAATGTAAGGTTTTACATGAAGTATGAAATATGGCTGGATTCGTGATCCCATTCACAACTAGTACGACCGGTATCTGGGAATATTTAAAAGATTTTCTTGATGAATTGCCTCGCATAAGAAATTTTCACTTAATAATGTTCACCTGTAGCTTAAAGAAACGAGACAATTTTTGAAAGAAAAAAACAAATCTTACCTAAATAAAAAGCTCAGTGATAATTTTCCTAAAATGAATTATTTCACTTGGCGACTGCGGTCAAAAGAAAAGCAAAATTTATACTTTAATAAAAAATATTACAAAATTGAAAAATATCAGACCAAATAGCATTAGAGTGTGTGTTGTTGACACTTGGAAAACTAAACGAAGCCTAAGTAACAACCTACTTGACAACCATAAACCATAGCTTAGTAACTGTTGTGATAGGCCTACTGCAACACAGCACACAATACACATGGCTACCTCAACTCATCATCCCATTCCGGCCCCACTCCAAAGTTCTTATCATTTGTTTATTAACAAACCAAAAAAAAACTATTCTGGGATGAATTTGAAATTGGTGTCGGCCATCTTGGATCTGGTGCAATTGAATTAAAATTCATTTTTTAAAGTAGCTTTGTGATCGTATGACGTGATTCAGTGTCAAATTTAAACATAAGAGCGATAGTGAAACTCGTTGAATGGTATCTTCTACTTTTATCTTTCTTTCGATATTAGCAATTTAAATGTACAGGTCAAGGAACTGTGGTACCGAATCATGAAACATCATTTAATTTCGCATTCTGCTAACAATTTCGTGATATTAATTTAATGTTTATTTTATATTTTTATAAAAAAACCTTGTAAAATTTACCTTTTTTTACCGCTTTCGTTTTCTTCAATTTTAATGAGTCCCATGTTGCGCATCTTCTGGTGAAACCAGAGTTACTAGAAAATGTTTATTGTGAAGATTGAATCTTCCTTTGTCAAGGGTTTAATTCAAACCGAATGCAACAATAGATTAATTTTTTAGATATTATTATCACAAGAGACAATAGCAAATTAGACCTTAGTATCTACAAAGAACCTATTTTACTAATAACAGCAATAAATAATTTATCGATACACCCCTTCCATCAAAAATTTAGCGAGATTCATGATTTATAGAGCTCTTTATTGTTAGTTGATGGCCTCCACTCACCCCTTACAGACATCCCATTCTCCATGAAAGAAACTAACAGGGAAACGGGGGTAGGGACCTACATGACTTGAACATGTGCAGCAACAGATAGAAATCCTTGAAAACACTGGACTTACCTATCGGGACGTAAATCATAGGGGACGTCAAAAAGTAAATTTCCCTTTGTCATTTATGAAAAGGATAAACAACAGTGGTCTGAGATTCAAACCCTGTGGGACCCCCAATGTGGCTACGAATTTACTGAACACCTCGCTGGCTACCTTGACCCGGAAAATTCTGTTCGACAGATAATAGCCAAGCCACTCAAGCATAGCACCCCCTCACACCATGAGTTTTCTTAAAAGAACAGTGAGTGAGGCACAGAGTCTAATGCTTTCATGAAATTAAAGTAAACGACATCGGCTTGCTTCCTAATCTCTACTTCTGGGGTGACAAAAGATAACATGTCAACAAGGTTTGAAGCTGCCAATCTTCCTGGCATGAATCCATGCTGACGCAAATCAATGTATTTACTCAAAGAAGCATATAAATAGCGATATACCACATTCTCAAAAACCTTAGCCGAGTTGAGAACCAAAACGGGTCTATAATTTACAACTTCCTGCAGGTTGCCCTTCTTGGAAATAAAAGATACTAAGGCGCGCTCCATGCCTCTGAAAATATACCAGTCCTTTGACTGATATTAAAAATAACAAGTGCAGGAGCAATCGAGCTGGAAATCTCCTTAATTGTGAAAGGAGGAATACCATTAACCCCTGCTGCAGACGTAGCTCTCAGCGACAAAATACATGACATGAAATCTCTCTCGATGACAGTTGGGATATCAACACATGATATGGACTCTACACCCTCAACTGCATTACCTTCTGGGCAGCACACTGTTGAGTAGCACTCACTGGTCAGTAGACAGACGGGAAATGCTTACTAAAGACCTCGTATAACTCCGGCATCAATGACAGTCCGATCACCCAATTTAATTAGATGCACCTCCCATGATTCCCGCATGAACGACTTTACATATTTAAACAGATTGGCTGGTTTAACATGCAACTCAGCCTCATTATTGCTAGCCCTGGCAGCAGTATCTCGCCGAAGAATCTCCTTCACCTTCTTTCGGAGAGAAGAAAACTCCTCATAATACTCCTGTAACCCAGTCCTCTTAAATTTCTTGTTGGTACTATTCTTATGCCTTAAACAACAGATTAACTTTAGCGAAAACCAGGTGGGATAATCTATTAACTCTTCCCTTTTTGGTGGCATGTACTCGCTAATGCAACCAGCCAAAATATCAGGGAATCCATCAAAAGCCTCTTTCAAACCAGCTGACACATAAACGTAAGTTAATCAGCATTGTTCTGAAACTCCTGAACCGCTTACTAATCATTATGAAACGCCGGATAGTCACCCCTAGCATAATCATGCATTAGTAGACTGCCTCCAACCCTCCAACCTTAACAGCCTTGCCAATACTAGTTACAATACAAAGGGCATCAGGATAAACAAGAAAATCTATCTCTCTTGACACACTCACCTCCTCCACATTGGAGCAGACTAAATCAAACGCCGACTTCGCCTAAAGGGGGAAAATGGAAATTGCACTGAGACAAGCCATGATCGTTAAGACAGTCAAAAAGAACCTCAGTTTTCTTTTTTGTATAAAAATGTACCCTCATATTTAATGTACGATCAGCCCATTCAACCCCCAGAACATAGAAGTCTTGCAGAATATTTTTTTTTTTTTGTTTAATGTCCAACTGCTTCCAAAGTAAGCACCCTAAAATTCCTAAACCTAACTTTTCGCCCAGGGCAATGAAATAATCATGAAATTTTTCTGTCAGGGCATCAGGAGGAAAGTAATGGTTGCCAACGAGCAAATTGATACCATCTCTTATCCTTATCTCAACCCAAACACATTCCGCAGCAAACCGTAAATTCACCCTTCTGAAACTCCTGAACCGCTTACTAATCACAGTAATGCATCCTCCCCCCTCAAGTTTTATCCAATGCAGTAACACATCTATCAGCTCTATGTATATCATCCAGTTACTTGGGAAATACTCTGCTATAATAGATTCATCATTAAAAGCAGTTTCCGTTGCAGCAACAACGCCATGCTTAGCTCCCGCATCTGATGTAAGAAATTTCTCAGTATTGTTCTTAAACTTCCTAGTCTTTGTCAGCCTACCTGAATATTTGAATGGGTCTCAAGCGTCCGTAAAAAGGTAATGCCAATATCCCTCTGGGCCATACCTCAGGAGCAGTCACCCTCTCATTGTCCTCAAATGGTACTTCAACTAGAGAAGAGAGAAAAGAACTGTCACTGTGAACGAGTCACGGTTACTTATAAGTCACGGTGACCACAGTTATTCAGATAGGCGAGTAACCGTTCCCCAGTCACTGTTACATAGATCGCTTACTCTTCTGTCACTGGAAGAAAGGACGACACGGCGAATGTTCACCATACTATTCTACAATATAGCACAGCCTCTTGTTGCCCAGTCACAGTTATAAAGAAGGTGAATGAGATTACTCATTCACTGTTTAAGGCAGGACGACACGGCCACCTTAACATCTACAGTTCCTTCAATCACTTTTACAAAAATCAGTTACTCATTCGCTGTTCACTGTCACTTTTAAGAGAGAACGAATTCTTTACCTTAGGAACTAGTGAACAAAATTCACTCACTCATTCACTGTTCACAGTTACTAAAGAAAACGACAGAATATGCGTACTCTTCTTCAAGGCCCCTATGATAGCTACGTTAGATATGTTGGTCTGTTCATTGGGCTTAGTGCTCTCCTTGTCACCTCTCCTTTGATAACCGGCACGTCCATTCTTTTTTACTTCAATTTTTACGCACTCTTCTCTCTCTCTTTCTCTCTCCCTCTCTCAGTCTCTTCCCCTTGTTATGTTTGTCATCTACTAGACCAAACAAAATGAGGGTAGTTCCTTTACATTTCTGATCACGGTAACACAATTACATTATAGTATTATTTTTATTGCATGCCGTGTTCTACCTAGCTATTTTATTTATAATGTGTGTTGTTATTTTTCAGTTGTAAATATTGTTTCTTGTACTTTCTCTTTTTTATACAAAATGTTATTTTTATTACTAATCTAGGATACCTTGTGTTAATCAGTTTTAGGTTGAATTTTTATTTTAGTTATACCTGTATATTATGTAGCCCATTTTTTTAATTTATCAAAACTTTAGTTATCATGAAATAACAACTGAAAACATTACTATTATTTCATGATAACAGCTGAAAAATGTACTAAGAAAACACACAGTGATTGATAAATCACTAGTAACTATTAAAAGTAATGGTGAACGCAAAATCACTGTCACCGTGATCACGGTGACTGGTTGAAACAGTGAACGCTCTTCACTAACTTCAACATGATAAAAACTGTAACCCTCCTTCCTGGTATTGATCTATGTTCAAATAGCAAACTGCACTCAAGATCCCTCTTTTAGGAGTTCCTTAACATCAGACGCTTTGGCATTGGGATCAAATCTTATCACAAATAAAGATTTCACCCTTGTTATAACTAAATTAGTGTGCGCACCCCCACTACCAAAAATAGCTTTTTTGTTAATCTTAGAGCCTTCAACAAAATGTTTATTAGTGCACTTCCAGGGCTCAATCCTCACCCACTCTTCCGACCAAGACTCATCCTGAGATACCTTCTCATCTGCTATCTCATCAGTAACCCCAGTCAGAAGTAAAAGAAAAGAAAAAGTAACCATGGTTGCAGCTTTTAATGTGTGTTCATCAGGCACCTGACTTATTTTCATTAACAACAACCATGTTCGGTCTATGCCGTTCACCCAGCTTTTTGTTCCCGCTTGACTTCTAAACTACAATAAACCCTGTGAATCCTCCTGCAAGACTTGAATAGCTAGTGAGGAGACAGATAAGTTAACCTTATCTTTCAGGGTGGTATTCTCACTTCTGATTTCATTTATTACCTATATCTGCCGAACTATCAAAACGTTGTGACTTTGAAGTCATGTGCTGTTCCAACCTGGAGATAGCAGCAAACAATTAGGCACCTGATCCCTACAGCAACAAACTATACTGACACAAACGTAATCATCTTCATCTTCCACACCCCTATCTTTATCTTTACCTAATTGAGCAGACACCACCATAGCCCAAGCTGACAACAAATCTGAACCTGACGAAACAGATCTAGCTGCAGAAACAGGGGTACCATCACCTTTGGTTTTGCAGTTGCAAACAGTACAATCATACTTACTTTCACCATTAACCATAAGAAATTCTAATTCTTTCTCTGAACCATCAGCACAAAAAATATGAAATTTTTTTTTACTATCCCTGGATGATAGCCTATTTTGCTTCCCATAAAAGGACTTGTCAAATTCATCACATTTTATTATTTTATTGAAGAGGGTGCCATCTTGTCAAATTAACTACACTAATAGTAAAAATAAATAAAAAACTACAACAAACAGGACCTACAATATAGGAATCAAAAGAGTGTAAAACTTTGCGTGGTATCAATTACCGTAACTGTTAAAAGAAAAAGACTCAGCCCTTGGCCAAGGGCAAGAGAAAAGGGATCGCTTCCCTGACTTGCCAGAGGATCTGAAATAGTTTAATCTCACGACCTACCTCGAAACAAGATGTTAGAGGACCTAAGATGAGATTAAAGAGAGAACCGCTGTCAGGGACAATGAGGTCAAATCTACCGCTTGTCCTTTTGGCTGCACTGGGTAAAAAGCCAACCGGCTAGCCCGATGGCCAAAAACCCCAGTATGTTGCCCAGCCAACAGACCGAGAAACACCCAATCTGCTGCAAGGCTCAATGAGGAGGTAGGACACACTCACGTGAGAAGATGGAAAGACGGCCACTGTACGTTAGAAGTCCTAGATCCTAGAACCTAGAATAGACACCTTGTGAAGACACAGTGAGTCCATGGGGCCAGAGGCTCTTAAATATTTAGGTAATAAAGAAAATTTAGAAAAGTAATGTAATAGTATTAAATTCATGGCATTAAATAATGGATATAGAATTTTTTTTGTTTAACGTCCGACTGTTACAGAATAGAAACTATAAGTAATAAAAAATGGCAATCACTCCACATTACAGACTATCAGAGTCAATAAATATTTACCATTCACATATAATAATAACACTTAAAATTTTATTAAACGTGGTCTCAAAGATTACATTATAGCTACTAAAACTAACAATAAAAAACTTGCATCAAATAATAAACAAAACAAAATTACAAAATTAAATATTGCTAATAATAAATACATAATGCCAATACATATGAAAAAGCAGGTGTTTATTAGATCAAATGTGGTTCAGGGGATTGTATCGACTTGTATATCTGCATGATCACCTCTAGATCATTTAAAAAACCTACAAGCTTATGGAAAACTAAAATCTAATTACGCACGACTTGTTCTGATAACCAGAAATTTTCTAAATTAGAAGATTACTTTTCTGGATGTAAATGATAATAAGTATAACATTGAAACATCGGGAAAAAATGTTAAAAATCAATAACAATGATAAGTGGTTAAAGTTTATCATAAATTAAGTATAATAAAATTCAGTTGCACTTTGTAACACGGATGGAAATAGCAGTAGAGTTTCCTGGGCTGATGCTGGTATGGATTGTGGTGGTATGATGGTAACTTAATATATCGTGTCGTTAGTCAATTAATAGTTAA
Organism: Catonia carolina; assembly: GCA_035578175.1. Taxonomy (NCBI): domain Eukaryota; kingdom Metazoa; phylum Arthropoda; class Insecta; order Hemiptera; family Achilidae; genus Catonia; species Catonia carolina. Next base: position 20,083,719 of record JAQMRL010000001.1, read on the forward strand.
TGTTGATTGTGAATTTGTAGCGGTTGTATTTTTATTCAGTAAGTACAAAGTGATGTGTACGAACAGAGTTACAGAAGAAAGAAAGAGTCGTAATAAAAAGTATGAAATGTTTTCTTGAATTAGCACACATGTTCAGTGGCATCCTCCTACTTGTTGGTGAAATGGTGTGCAGTTGTAAAAGGCTGTTATAATATTGTGAATTGGAGCGGCTTCATTTAGAATTCTTTGTCTTGGTTCTTCACAATTTTTCACTTTTGTTTTATAAACTTTGTCTTTCAAATAACTCCAGAAGAGGAAGTCTAATGGACTTGAGTTGGCCCGTTCAATTTTTCCTTTCTTATTATATGTGTATATATATTTCCATCCATTTTGTTGGAAAAATGTAGTTTAACGATGCGGAAACTTGTTTAGCAAAGCGAGTAGGAGCGCATTCTTGCTTACCAAGTGTTGTTAAAATTTTTAATTTTGTTGAAAATTTTGTTTTGGATTGCTGGAATGATTAGATTTCAAACGACCAAGATGAGGAGGAGGTTTTTGGAAGTGACAAGATGGTGATTGTGTGCATGCAAATGTGTGTTTTGTTAGCATGATAGTAACAGTTAGTTACATAAAATATATGATAAAAGAAAAGGAATATGTGGTGAAGGGTGTTTGCCACCTGCCACCTGCCATACTCATAGGAAATGGATGATGGATGGTTGTTGGAGAATGTGAGACACCTGGCATGATTTTATTTGTCTGTGAGAATATTTTTTTAACCGAATAAGTTTTTTTGATAAAGCTTTAATTTCTGTTTTCTTTTTACAGTTTGTAACAAGAGCCGTTAGAGTTATTGATCTAATCACGAATATCGACATGCAAGCATTCCAAGCCCACGGTGGACTCACAAGTTTTATCAATAGACTCCAGGTATTAATTATATTGCTAAGAGATTAAGATTAAGATTAAGATGTAGACATGTGGTAGAGAGTGTGCTTGTAGGCCTATAGTTACACTTGTCCTTTCTCTTGTCCATTGACAGATGGAGATGACAATTTGTCGGAAAGAGCAGCCGTTTGAAATTCAAGTCCATTCACAATCGACTGCTAGTGCTGCTGATGTTGAACTCGATGAAGAGATGATGAAAATAAATGTAGATGGTGATTCAAACCCTTCTGCTTCTGCTTCTGCTTCTGCTTCTGCTTCGACTTTGACTTTGAAACCCACACCGGCGCCTGCGCCTGCACCGGCACCCGGTCAGTAATCGCTTGTTTTTATTTGACAATAATTTTATCTCACTGTATACAATGTGCTGATGATGATTGCCTCTATTGAGATAGTAGTTACATGGACATTTTCAATTTTAAATCGTTACTCACTGTAGACTATTCAAAAATGATAGATATATAAAAATGAGTACGAGTTGTGTCAGATGACTGCCACAAAATGAACATTTCCTGATGATGTGTTGCAGTTTTTGTGCGCTTTAACATTTATTAAATCCATCTCGATCTGTTGAACCAACCCGCTACAAAATTAATATACTTGTATGTAGTGGGTGGGTGGGTGTGCAAAAAGTCTGGAAAATCGATTATAGAAAGCTGTTTCACTTGGTAATCACAATCTCTTTAGTTTATTATTCTATCAAAAAAGTACCGCGTCTTGGATTTGTATTTTAAATGAGATGAGAGTCATACGATATATGATTTTGATGTTGAATTTAAGTAAAATTCAGTGGTGAAAACAGCAGATGGATACATTTTTCTGTTTTTCAGACACTTCCATTAATCTGTCCAGACCGGGTTAAAACAGACACCCCCACTTGGATTCTAGATGAAAATTTTAGGTAAAAGTTGGATAATTACGTATCAGATTGAAAGTAAGAGAACTGTGTCTGTGTCTCTACTTGTTTCTTGACCAACCATTAGTAGAGCAGTAACGAGAGTACTAGCTATGGCAAAAAGTCAAATTTTTCTTTACCTGTGCCCGGTGAAGCTATTATTCCCTAAAATATGCTGTGTGCAGCGTTTTGGTATTTTTAAAGAACAGGAATGAAGTAACAGTACAGATCTTGCTGTGTTAGAAGAGGTACTTAACACCTGCCAGTTAAAAATATTATTTTATACTTTTTATTTGTAGTTTAAAAAATCAACCTTCAAAAACAGAGAAAAGCATGATAACAATTGGAAAAGTTTCCCTAAATTTTCACCCTTAAGACCTCATTTTAGGTAAAATGTGAATGTAAATTGAAATGTAGCTGTTTATTTTTGAATAAGTCTGTTTTTACGGCATGTCAATAGCATAAATAGATTATATGATGTCTGTCATTTGTGAATGAACGCTTGCGTTTGAACAGCCACATGAAGAGAACAGTGCAACTGGCCATAGATTAAGGGGGACTAGAACAGTTATCAGATTATATAAAAATGTTGAAATGAAATGGCGATTGGATTGGATTGGATTGACCCTTATATCAACAAGTTATACCAATTAATAACTACAGTATATGAATAAATTATAAAAATGTTTTTGTCATGTAAAATATTGTACAGTGCATATGACAAATGAAAATGTATGGGATAGGCATTATAGGTAGGTTGTACGGCTACTGTCTTATAATGTATGTATATATATTTATATATATATATATATATAGTTCTGTCATGGGACACATAGTGGCTCAGCCGTGGAAAAAATTACTACTCTAGTTGTACGTATAACAATTGTTGATCAGGTCCTACTTACTGGCTCATCATCAATATAATTTTGGGTGTCTTGCTGGCTCCGGTAAAAATATACGTAGATATACGCCTCTACTGTATATAATTTAGGCACGAAATCTTAGGCAAGAGAACTAACTTTGAGGTTAGGAACAAAGTGAAGAGGTTATGTCTGCTTATAATCCACCCGCCGTTTATAACAGGCGCGAGAATCGTAGAACAAAAACAAGTGAGGTTAGGAACGATCTTTGCAGGTTATGTTTTTAGCCATCTCGAAGACATAATTATTTAGTAATTATTATTATTATTATTTATTTTAATAATTTTATAATTATTTATTATTTATAATTATTTAATAATTATAATTATAATTATTTAATAATTTATTATTTTCATTATTATTTAAATTATTTAATTTAATTATTATTTTATCTCCTAGGATTACGTGTATTACACAATGCGTATTATTTCATGTTACAAGTGATTTTACTAACAGTATACCTATTAATGGTGTTGGTAGGAAAATGTGTACAGTACTTATGAGTTTTTCTTTTGCTACTTCGTTACTTAAATTAAATTAAAACCGAAATTGCTTGCTAAATTTCTACGTAATGTCTATTTCTACAGTGATGAAGTATTTTACTAAATTTCGATGGGTCTACATTGTAACCAGTATTTGACTAAAGTTAGACGATAAATGAAACTTATTCGATTAGCTATGTGAAATTCTCTAGAAATTCTTTTGTTTGCATTTGATGTTACAAAACACTGAATAAAGGCCTATTGCAAGGTTTGAACGACTGGCAGCACAAATTAAATCGCTTAGACATGTAGTCAGAAACGAATCTCACAAACTGAGAGATCCATTCTTTATGGAAATAAATACATTTTTAGATAATAACGTAACGAAAAGAGAAGAGGGACTGACAATAAAGTAAAAAAACGGAGGTCAGACTATCTGAAATAAGTAGCCTTAGTTTACTAACCACACGTGTCATTCCCGTTATAAAGTTGAAATACGTTTTTTTTCGAGGTTATTGTAGTCCCTTGAGAGAAACGTTTGCGTCAACAACACAAAACTGGAAATTTTGTAAAAATTGCACCTACCTAAAATAGTATGAGGATAAAATTGGCCTAAGGTTTTCTTTGACTGAATGGAGAAACATTGTGAAATATTTTGTGGCTGGGTTTTGACAAAACGAACAGTAAACAACCGTCAGTACAAAAATTATTTCCGTATCATTTACTGGTTGCCGAAATAACAATATTTTTGAAATCGGCTGACATTTTAAAACCAGTTGCCCAAAAATAAAACAAAAATATGCATAACACGTAAAAAACCTTTCTTTTATAATACTTTGTAGCCCAACACATTTTAAAGTACGCGGGAACAAAGTAACAGTACCTTGAAGTTGGGTATACTGGAAAAGTGGTTAAAATCAGGGTACTTTTTATGTGTAATTCACTGTAAATTTGAGACAGTTAGATTTCCTACTCACTGTCCTCCTTGACACTATTATCACTAAAAGCATTATGAAAATAATTGCATACTTTACCATAACACAGACAGGGCTTCATTAGACAGTAATGAATAAAAATAAGCCTAAATGAAAACTATGTTACGAGTAGTAGTACGCTTTTACAGGAAATAAAGAAGTTTCAATGTTGAACGAGACTTGTACTGTAATTTGACTTGTCCGAAGTCATCTCGTCATGAACGGAGAAGAAATTGGAAACGTTGGGAACCTTACCGTACGACATCAGTAGGCCTAACTAGGGAATAAAAACTAGATATGTACCTCGTAATCTACGGCTAAGCCCAGATTTCCGAGAAGTGTTTTGTAACTTACGAATTTTGTAAACAGAGGGAACGAAATATTGCTTTAACGTCTGAACAACGTTTACCTGTAAATTTTCCCATCTGGGGAGACGCATCTAAAGAAAGAAGATAAAACATTAAATAGCTAAAACAGGTCAGCTAATATTTTATAGCGCCTGACAATACCAACAACTCTGAAAGAGATCGGTTAAAGAGGATAATTTTCACTATTCTGCGGTCTCCGTTTACTGCATGTGAGTTGGGTTTTGAATCAACTTATTATGTAAGGAAGAGTAAATTCATCCCGTTGTTAAAAGAAACCTACAATGAATAAAACCATTTGTTTTGGTTAAACATCCCGGCTAGGCCTACTTAGATAGCCTGTGTTCTCTATAGTTCCTAATAAAATTATGGTGAATTAAAGTTTGAATACTCGTAATTAATTTAACTGTGTCACGAGCCAATGAAAAACAAAACGCTGACACTAGAAAAAGTAAATTTCTTTACCAGTATCTAACTAGGTTTATCATATTGTGTTTGCAAGGCTCTAGTAATTACCTATATTGTAACTCATCCCTGAAGGTTCTGGGGATATTATTCAGGAATTTTTAACAACGGGAAGTCTATTAGTGTAGTGACCGACGCAACTGGATTCTATACCAGGGGTTTTGGGGTTCGATTCCCGGTCTGGGCTGGCGCGATTTCATATAATTTCATATACCGTGTCCTGAAGTAAACCTTATGGTCTACCTCAGATAATAGCGACATCTCACTAATCAGAGTTATAGCTAATATTTATAGTTATTTTTATTTTCCAAATCAAATAATTTCAAGCAATTCCCTCTTACTTCAGTGTTCAGGTTTCTTAAGTAATTTTTCAATGCGAAATGGTGTCAAATGATTCGATTAAATCAATAAATACAGAAAGTGTTTTTTTTTATTTATAATAAGTTGTGAGCAGTAGAATTAGTGAATTGGGTTAAAGCATACTCCGTACCTTTTTACGTTTAAAACCTTTCAGGTCTTTTTAAGTCATACAGTTTCAACAATTTTATGACAAACTTTTATTATCACTTTTTCCATTTTTAGTTAATATGTTAACCAGCTTATGAGCCTCTAATTTTCTGGACAAGTCGGGTCTGCCGGCTTAAATAGGGGTTTGATTTTAGCAGCTTTAACATTTTTTTATAAGAAGTACGACAGTCTTAAAACAAATATTTATTATGTATGAAAGTGTTACGGAAATATACGAGGCAATCGTTTTAAGTGTTGTGTTATCGAGCCCATCTTTGCCCGGACTGCCATTGTTCTTTAAACTATGTGTAACATTTTCAATTTGGGGGACTGGCAAGGCCGAAAAAAATCATGAACCGGTTGATTATTATCTTTATACTGTAGGCCTAATACTGATGAATCCAGATTTTGATTAGGATTTTTATCAGCATTAATTTTACCCACATTAAAGAACGTTAGTGAACGACAGAACGTCACAAATTTGTACCAAATTTTAAAAAAATTTAAAAATAATTGTTGTACCAAACAACAATATTGTGCTGGCTTATGCCTTTCCCTAAGAAATAGTATTTCGTTTCACTAAATTTAAGAGCAAATTCTTCGAACGGACTGCGGGCCGCAAAAAAAGAAAACAAGTCGGGAACCGCGGGTTGTGCGCCCCTAGTTAAAATATTTTAATTAGAAGAGAAACTATTTTCGGTGGAAAGTTAATAAAATCATATGGTTTTTGTGTAATTTGTAAAAATGGATCTTTTTTACAAAATAGGTAATGTTTTTTCATTTGGTCTAGTTCATTGTAGTTTGCTACTTTATTTTCTGGACGTGTTTTCATCAACTACGGTGAGGCATACAATGAACTTATTAATTAATTAATACTGGTATTTATACATTAGGTTTTCTTTTGTCTAACTAATAAAGTTAAGATCCGTCTGTTATTTAATATTAAAATAAAAATCTAGTGTGAAACACTCTCACAACTTTCTCTTGCCAATGCAAATAATTAACAATAAACATAACATTAGTAATACAACATTAGATATAAACTAAAAACTAACCTCAAAAACATAACCTTATTTTAATCATGAGTGAAAGACGGAAAATGAAAATCGACCTTTTTGGCTTCAAAATACGGAAAATCACTCTTTCACTCTTTTAAACTAGACTCTGTAG